>BMAW01118669.1:271851-308114 GCA_019974015.1 Nephila pilipes
CAGAAATTTTTTGATCTCTTAAGTATTGTCTGTTCATTAATTTATTTTAGGAAAAGAATTCCTAATTTTTAAATTGAAATACAAATATAACATATTATTGTTCTTGATTTTCAAAATTCAAGAAAATGTACTTTTAAATGTCCGAGAAAATATCAAAATAACACTGATTATATTTTTCAAAGTTTAGAGACATAGGTCAAAAATAAAATAAGCAATTAAATTTTTCAAAAATGTTACAAACCAAAAGTTTAATATGAATCTCTTTAGACTGAAAAGCTAAAAATAGGTTTTAAACACGTTAACAATATGTCCTATTGAAAATCTAGATCCAATAGAATTGTTTTTAGAAAAAAATAGAAAAAGGAAAAGTGAATACATATTGAAGGTATATATATATATATTATATATATATATATATATATATATATATATATATACATATATATATACACCTTTATATATATCTATATATATCTTATAAGATTTAATTCTTTTTAACCACTTATATTCTATTAAGAATCGTTACAATTAAATTGTTCCCTTTTTGAAAGAAAATTAAAAAAAATTTTTGATCATTTAAAAAATATATATTTTTAAAAAAAATTATTTTCATTATCTCTGAATATAAAGAAATTTAATTTTTCTTTAAAAAGAGAATACTTGACATGGAAAAACTTTATTAGAATCAGTTCTAAGGGGAAGTCGTGTTATTGGATTCCTGAAAATATACTATTTTGGAAATGAATAATGTGGAAGAAAAGAAAATCTTCATTTTTGATTTAGGTTAAGTTTACTTCATACATTAACACAAAAATGATATTTCTTCTATAGAGAACATTAAAAAAGGTTAAAATTTTTTAGATTCAATTAATTAAATTTGATGTATAAAGAGTATCATTACATACCAAGTCTTTCTACTATTATGATTATATTACATTTCATGACAATCTAAATATTAATTGATCAGATTGATTAAAATAAATGCATTTATTAAATACCATTATATTTTCTGGTAGAAGGAGTAATAATATCTATATGTTATTATTACATGTGTATTTAAAATTCCTATAAACGATGTATACTAATTATATTATGAAAATTAAGAATGAAAATGCGTATAAATAATTTCAAAATAATTTTGACATTTATAGCAAAGTACATACGTATAAACAGCAATTGAACACATTCGTGTAATTAACCTTTTAAGAAGTGGGTGATTAATAAACTTAAATTGTATTCTCTAATTCAAGAGGGACACATGCTCAAGAGATAGAAACTACTCATATTTTTTTAAAATTTTCATGAAAGTTGATGGTATGAAATATATAAGCAGTTATGTATCATTATAATCAAAACTATTCAAAATCGATTGTTTTTTGGTCCTTTTTTAGAGAGGGGGCGAAAGCAATTTCATTTATTTTTTCCGAAAAGGATTTTTTTTTGTCTAGAATTCTCTGGGAATTAAATTTAATTTTAGTTTGAATTTTCAAAAGTATAGTACAAATTACATCCCTTTTCAAAAAATAAATTACTAAAAATTTTTTCTCCCATTAAAGCTTTGGAGTGTTTCTTTTTTTTTTTTTTTTTTTTTTTGGGAATTCAAAGTTCAAATTACATTTCTTCTGGTTTTGTGTTAATGAATCAGTTGAAAACACCGCCAAACTCTGTATTTCCATGTTTAAATGTGAAATTTTTTAAGAAAAAAATATTATTTTAATTTTTAATAACAAGAAGCAATTTAATTGTACATGCAAAAGACAGTGGTAAATATTTTTTATAACTTCATACTATAGTATTTTAAAATTCATTTGTTTATGATGTAGGCACATATTAAAAGTTATTCATGTTAAGGAAGATCCAACAAAATTAGAAATGTAGTAAATTTTGAGTTTCTGTTTTCCATAAAATCAGATAATCAGAAGAACAATGTCCTTAGCAGAATTGGGGAAAAGAAGTCTGAAGTATACCAAAAAAAAAAAAAAATTGGGGGAGTAATAAGTACATCTTTATTATTATTTTTTTAATATCTCATTGATATTAAATCGTCAAACCGAAAGTTTAAATCTTTGTGAAGTAATTTACATGCAAAATAAAGCATATTAAATAGCTTTGTAAAGTGAAGATATCTATTAGAATGAGCTCTTAATCTTACGATTCAATTTATTTTTTATGATATTTTGTTCGATTTATTTTATTTAAATTCAATTTGAAAGTCAAGTAGTACTTAAAGTAGTTGTGATTATGATAAGAGGGACGTATAAGTGTTTCTTCTCTGCATTCATGTAAACAAAATGATGTATTAGCGTATAAATTGGATTACATATTTTCTCTTCAAGGTGCGACCACTAAAGGTTCAATAATTTCAGGTTCTGTTTTTGTTAACATTATGCATAATAGAGTACATAGTATTTATTTTATGTAGAATAATAAGTCATAGTTCGATTATTATTATTATTTTGTGAAATGTAATAACATGTTTGAATTAAATTAGTGTCGAAGAATATTATTTTGACTTACAATCTATTATTTGAAGCAGAACTCAGTCATTAGTCGAGGAGGCCCTGTAATTATATAAACAGTACTTATATCTTGATTTGATTGCCGTATGCCGGTGTCCATTCTATATTCTAAAAACTGTAAAGTGGAAAAATGGAAGGGGAAAAAAAAAAGGAATGATTTTTTTGAACCGAAAATGAATTTTTTTCTGATTAATTATTGGAGGGGGAAATAATGTTTAACCGTTCTGTATATAATGTTTATATATTGTGATCAAAAATTTCTGGGTGTATGCGAGAGAAAATCAAGCCCAACATGGAGGATAATAGCAAATGACGTTTTATTCGCATATCTACTGGACAGGACGGCGCGCAGGTAACAGAGCTACAACAGATTAACAGCACAAACAGAATACATAGTGTTTGTATAGATTAGCGGTGCAGGTACGGGAACAAATGGTGCACTTGTGCAGACCAACAACACACACTAATACAAACAGCACTTATACTAACGTACAGCTAACTAGCTCACTGGTTCGCATTGCGGACAAATCTCCACAATATTACTTTGCACATGGAAGGGAAACTCTAAAAGCAGACTTACTGACTCGTGGAGATATCGACTAGATTCCAGCACTTTCTGGGATCTTCTATTTGTTGCCAAAGTCACCCGGCTCCAAAATGATCGCTAATGTTGAGAGGCTATTGCTAAACTTTAAACTTCCCTTAGCCTTCTGATGAAATTTCCGCACATGTCTTTTTTCTTTTATAAGAGAACCGTTGCAGAGAAACTTCAACTCATGTTCACAACAGTATAAATAAGTAACAATGAGTTACTAGCTTTGATTTAAAGGCCGGACAGAGTGCATCACCTCCTTCATCTTATCCAAAATTTACAGTGCGTGTCTTTATATTTGTCATTAATCTTTTAAAACATTTTTTTCAGATTCTTAAAGGAATTTTTTATTAATAGTTTAAAGCACTATTTTTATACAGTGATGGTAAATATAATTTTTAATTTGGTGAAGTCTATCATCTCTAAAATCGAAATTTAAAATTTTATTTTTAAGATAGAGAAACTCTTTCAACTTTTTAAAAAAAGTGAATCACATATGGGATTTTATGTTATTCAAAGAAATTTCTTTTTTATTAAAGTAATTAGTTCCTAAATATTTTAAAGTTTAATAATATGGTTCGGGGAATAAATGTAAATTAGTTTGGGTGTTGAAGTATGTGATAGTTTTCAAGTATATATAATAGTTATAATAGTTTAAAAAATTATTTGTGAAGGGCGAGAGAAACAAGGGAATCGGAAAATCAAAAATAAAAGGCACTTTTTTTCCCTTGTAGTTTTATTATTAGCTGAAAAATTATGCAATTCAAATACTTGAGATATTTTCTTTCAATTCTGAGGACTAAAGCAAAGATTTAAGATTATTATTGAAGTATATATTGAGTGTATAGCGAGCTTTGAACGGTTAAATTTATTATTCATTGCATCATTAATATGTATAACTTTTGTTCGTGAACTTGGATATTGGAAAATATGTATGGTCTTTGCGTAGAAATTGATTCATAAAAGAAATTGTTTATTATTCTTTGATCAATATAAATAAACTGGGCACGATTGCTATGGTTTTGAGTAAAATAGAAAACACGAGAGATTTATCTTGCTATTGATTTCTTTGATTAGCATTGGATGTAAGAAGATAAAGGTCATAAGATGCATATCTTGCAATAATATCGATCTTTTCTTTCTGTATTTTTTTTTTTTTTTTATTAGCGTGTCTTCATTGTTTAAAACTCAACCGACAAATGAAATATGTCACAAACTTGCTCTGCTACTACTTATTAATAGAACTCAGCTGTATTCATAATACGGTTGGCATTTTCAGCTTTCGAATGCGTCTGCTGTTTTATTTTTGTTTGCTTTGTGTACAGGTTTTTCAATTCTTATTCAATTTGTTTCTCTTTCCAGTTATTCTGGATTCTTTTTAAAGAATCATTGAAAATAGCATAGCTGGAGTTGGTGCGTATGGCTTCTATTTTATCGTCTCTTTCCTCGAATTCGCATTAAGAATGTAATTATAAAATATTTACTTATTGTTCTTCATCTGTTTTAAAGCTATTTTTGTCCTTTTCCGTTATTGTTTCAAACATGGTATGCGATGACGTTGGGATATTGTTTACCTTATTATGGTAAACAAATTGATAAATTATAATTGTTAGTATGTTAACGATGATGTATTGAGTTCTTTGA
This sequence comes from Nephila pilipes, assembly GCA_019974015.1. Taxonomy (NCBI): domain Eukaryota; kingdom Metazoa; phylum Arthropoda; class Arachnida; order Araneae; family Nephilidae; genus Nephila; species Nephila pilipes. The sequence continues at coordinate 276,607 of BMAW01118669.1, forward strand.
CTTCAATGTATAAATAAATTTATATTATTAGAAATATGTATTGTGGGAATAGAGCGCAAGCTATTGTAAATGGCATTCCATCAGAGGCGTTTGATATTCAAAACCTGAGTAAAGCAAGGATGCATCCGGAATGCTTTTCATAATTATTATAGACTGGATAATGCGACAAATTTTAAAATACAAAAAAACAGGATTACGTTGGGATTTCTATTCAGCACTGGGCGATCTTGAGACCTGATCATATCGTCTTCCAAATTTTGCTGGCCTCTCAGTGGTCTACCCTTTTTTAAGATAGGTACAGAAATTGTGACCCTGAGGCACCTCAGTGATCTTTTTTCTTTTGCATTAGTTTAATTCTCTGTTGTTAAACACGGATGACGTGCCTCCGAGATACATCAGTGATCCTTCTGTACTTTCGATACTTGTCAACTAATTTTTATCTCTTCTATTTTTCCTCGAACATCGAGATCACAATAACACCTTGTTTGGCGCAGTACAGCCATATCTGGTTCTAATGCTTTAAACCCTCGATTTCTCATTCACTTACTCAAGTTTTGCTGACATTAAGGAAAAGACAGAGATACTGGATCGTATGCCAAACAAGTGATTTTGAAAGTAAATGGAGACAAAACGAACAATAGCAATGAAAACAAAAAGTAAAAGCATAGATTCGCTACTTTTAAATAGAAACGAAATTGAATTTTTTTTAACCTTAGCTTTACAATAGATGAAAAGGGAGACACAGACGAAGATATAAAAATTAGAATTAGAAAAGCCCGAGATTCATTCAAAACAGTGTATAATTCTCGAAAGCCTTAAATGTAAGCACTAAGCTCAAATTACATGTTTTCAATGCCACGTTATTTGTTCTCTACGGAAATGAGGCTTGGAAACCTAAATCACTAGAACAGAAATTAAATGCCTTTCAAACTACATGTCTCTGAACGTTTCTTAAAATATACATGATAAATAATATTTCAAATTTTGAATTGTACAACGAAACATCTATCAAACCTATTTCCCCCAAAATAATAATAAAAAAAAAACGACGTTAGACATGTACTTAGGAGGGCAATAAATGATAAATCTAGAATTGCGCTTATAAGGGCATAAGTTGGTCAGGGAAAGTAAGAAAGACCAAGGAAACATTGCGCCGTGCAGCCATAAAAGATGGGAATTCATTTGGATGACCAAGTTGGGGAAGTGCCCGGGAGGCAGTGTGAGACCGGGATGGAGGTTTTCAAGTGTTGAGGCCTCCTGCATCAGTGTGGTACAACGAGAATTGATGATGTGTATTCGAATCATCATACGTGTATCGTTCCAATGTCATTCAAGGTTTATCAACGATCAATTTGCGCAGTAAAAAAGTGGGTGTTGCTATTTAAAAATTTCGAAACTTTTTTCACTCTAATTGTAACCGTAAAAGCTCTATTGTTTTAAATCATCACTATTTCGAGCGCATGCTTTTAAAGGATATCTGAAATTTTATTTCGATTGATTAAGCGAATAGGCCGCTAGGGGTTCATATAACTAGGCATTTAAATCATTGTCGAGATTTTTGAACTGTTTCTGCTTACATTGGCAGTTTTGGGGCCAAACGATTTTAATATTGCAATGAATTGCCATTTTGTTAAAAAATTATTTTTTCTTTAGTATTCTTCCCATTCCATGCAGAATATTCGCAAAAAATTCAATCTGAATAAGAGTTTAATTTGTTCATGTTAAGCTTCTTCTTCTTCTTCTTCTTTTTTTTTTTTTTTGTCAAATCTGCAAAAATGTTTCGTTATTCAGTAAATTTATATTGAGTATATTTATATATTTGAATTTAAATTCCAACGTAGATATTTCTAATGTTTTTTTTTAACTGTCTGTTACATGCCGTACGATTTGAAGAATTTCTTATCTGAATTTTATGGAAGTATCATTATAAATTTCGCACAAATAATTTTTTTTATTGGAAAAAGTGAATGGTTAAATTCCTAATCATAATACCTCATCGTCTGAACGGAAATGAAATTGTTGAAAATATCGGTAACGCAGCTGGAAGCAAATCTATGGAAATTCAAAGTCTACAAATTAGATGTCACTGACCGGAGGTGGAGCAATCGTACTATTTTATAGCATTCTCTCACGCTATTGTGGATTTATGCTCATATCGTTGCTCAAATGATCAATTGCTATGATTGATTGATTATTACTTTTGTAATCTTTTTCATTTTGGGGCTTGAATTAGAATGCCTGTTACTCTTATTCTTCGGTTATGTTCGTGTTACGTATTTGGTAATTTGTTAAGCGTGTTAATTTGAATTAAACGGTTTAAGAAATGTCGTGAATTTATTAAATATTCGGAATGCATGTTGTATTCGAATTAAAAATTAATTTCATTTACATGAATTATCTTAAAAAAATTATTTAAATTTTTTTAAAAAAATATTTAAAGAAAATTTAGGCAGATTTAAAACTATCGTTGAATAGTTTTGTAGCGAAAAACCCGGATTAATGTGGTAAAATTTCCAAGATGAATAAAACTTTTTTTAAAAATTAGTTCGAAGTTGATTGAAATTGGCCATACCTGTCAATTCACACAAACCTGTTTCACCAGATATTGGTATTCTTCAAGGATTTATATTAAAGTTAATCTTCAATGTGTATTCATCTTTCTGAATTCTATTTTGTGATTTTATAATAAAATTAGTATTGTATTTGACTACTAAGAACAAAATTAGAGTGCAGCTCTATGTATGACTACTTACACGATTATTTTAATTATAAAAGATGAAAATTTTTGTACTTGAAATCAAATAATTATACTCAGTGTTGGTTCTGGAAAAGTTTTGCAGATGACCTTTCTTACAGATCTTAACCAGCACATCGAGTGTTGTATGTCAACCAAAAGTATCTATGTTCAGAACTACTTGATTAAATAAAAATTCTTCTAACATTTTCATGATTTTTAAATAAGTACTGTTATTTCTGAAACTGAAAATTGCTATTTTAAATGGAAATTTCATTTTTTTCCACGTTTCATTCAGCTTTGGCTTTGACCAAATTTGCGCTCTTTTACGAAGCCAAATGCCATTTTTCAGCTTTTGCAATTCAACTCTTTTTTTAGATCGAAAATGAACCATGATTTAGTTATTAATTATTTGATATAATTAATATGATTAATAGAGCCATGAGATATAATTGTAATTATTAATGAAGATATATAATTCTTAAGGTTGAGAAGCTTAATATTTTCCCTCGTGTTACATATTAATATCCCCGAATTGGTTTTTAATAGGACATGCTTTGTTAAAATATGATTTTTCCAAACGAATGTGGAGTTAATATATGTAAATAAAATCTATTATGCGTATGAAAAACGGTTTGGAGCTGAAGTTGAAAAAAAAAAAAAAAAAAAAGGTAATGTTTGGTATGCATGATTTTATTTTATAGTGATTTATTAATAATTATAGTAATAAAACTCGGAAATCTTTTTTCGCTTACAAAACAGGAGGGGGGTGGGTTTCAACCTTGCCACATTTAATTTTTAAATTGGTAAAACACTTTTATATAGAATTTGGAACAACATATCCCTCAAGGAATTGGTGCTATAAATTCCAACTTATCAACCCAACTAACACATCGATCAATAACTCCAAAGACTAACCCAGAGATGGCGCTCGTAGTAAACCAGTAACCAGGTCTTTTTAGAGTACTAATCTTTGCTTGAAACGTGTCAAAATTTTAAGTCGATGGGACCAGGAAAAAGGTTTTTTGAAGTGAAGTGAAAAAGGTTTTTTCCAAGTGGGTGCCGCGATTGCTTTCGATGGAACAAAAACAGCAACGAGTCGATGATTCAGAAAGCTGTTTATCGCTATTTACTCGCAACAAAAAAGATTTCTTGCGGGAAAAAAAAAAAAAAAATATTTGGAAAAGCGTTGGAACGATTGTATCACCCTAAAAGGTTATTAAAAAAAGGTGTTATGTTGATGAATAAAAAAAAAATTTGCAAAAAAAATGTTGTTTTCAATTTTAGACTCGGGAGTTATTGATCGATGTGTTACATGAATCAACCCATCAACGAAGTCATTCGGAATGCTAGGCTTTAGATGAAAAAGATAAGCAGGAGGAGCCGCCTTCTAAGTCTATTTGAAATGAATGCACATTAGATGATACTTGATTTTGTATTTTTTGTTTTAATTTAAAAACTTTAAATATTTGTATGTTTATTACACAGAGTCAAATTAACCGATGTTTTATTTTTATCATGCGACTCCTGTGAACTTTCATCGTGAGTGAAACATATGGTGAAGGTGTATGATTAAAATCAGATTCCACTCCCAAACATGCAGCATATTAATTCGCTTTTGAGGTAGCTATTATTTCCTGTAATGGAGGGTTAGTGCCTTCCTAACATAGAAGCAGAAGATTTGCTATGCTCTGTACATGCAATGAATGCAGGAATTCAACCATGAAATCCTGTTGCAAAATCTTCAACCCTATTTTCTCAAACCAGAAATGACTTCGCAACTTTCTCCCCTTTCCATCATCCGCCAACGAACTTTGGATGCTTCCATTGGCAAGTATCTTTGGGGGATTAAATATTCTGTGTGAGCTTTTGATTCAGCGTGGGGCTTCTTCTTTCATGTTTCTTTATTGGATTAGTGAAAGGAAAGCACATGTGTGTATGCCGTGTTTTGTAGTTTTTCTTTCTTTTTGTTGTTGCAAGAGAGGAATGGAAGGTGATTAGTTTTAGGAGAAAGAAGTCGGAGGTCTTTAGAAGGCCTACGTCATGGTTAGTAGGTAGCATTGTATTGCGTGTATTTATTGTATTCCTTAAAATACTAAGGTGAGAAATAAAATAAAAAAACCTCTGAAATGAACGAATATTGACTGGACTAATTAATTTTGAAATTTTTCGGAGGTTGTTGAAGTTATTAAAGATTATTATTATTTTTAAATCGAAACATATAATTTACAACAATAAAGGAAGCTGAAGGTCACCCTTTTTTTAAAATTCCAAATTGATAGTTTTAGCTAGGTTAATTGAATGAAATTTTTTGAAAAATTCATGGCACGTCAACTAAGGATCATGTAATTAACGACATAGTTGCTCATCTTCAGGTGGCCACGGTAGTCTAGTGCTCATGGAAATGAGTATGGAAATTAGGAGAGGGTGGTGCCAGCTCAGGTATCGTCCTCACTTGACCGAGGCTCAAAATTACGGGGTCCGGCATCAATAGCCCTATTAGTGCGCCGTTATTAAAATCAATCAATCAACTTTTCTTTTGATACGGATGCTTTTTTTAAAATTGTTTTTCTAATTACTAAGCTATTTACTCTCAATAATATATTTATGTTTTAAAAATCTAAGTTAAAAGAAATCACATTTACGAAGATGGAAGTTTTGTGGAGGAAAAAAAAAATATTAGATTTAAATTAAACGGTTGGTGTAGGAGTTGAAAATTATCGAGATGTATTGGGTCATCTTTATGAACCTGTTTTCGTATCGGATGCTTACTGTAAGGAAGGGAGGGGGGCGTTAAAATATAATCTCCCAATAAAGCTTCTTTCAGATTTAAAAAAAAAAAAATGGCAATTTTTTTATTAGACTTCATTGCAAATGTCTTTTTTAAATATCTTATTCTGTCAGTTACTCTCTCACGTGAATGAACAACCAAATGGCGATTATGCATATAATAGACGTTCCCTCAAGCGGTTTCGGTTCAACTTGCCGCCTAGCCGAGGAAGGGAATTATTCTAATACTATTGATTTCATCTAAAGTATAGTGTTTTCCTTATTCAAATAAGTATTCTCAAACAGGTTATGTATAGTTGGTTCAAAACACAGTGATATAGTTATATTAGTGTGTTAGTGCTTCCCTCTGTGTGTTTTTTTCCTGCTTATTTTCCGAAATAGTGTTTATGATATATTCTCTATAATTCTGTTTAACTAGTAATTTTGTTATTCCTTCAATGATTCGGTTTTCTAAAGAGTGATTGTGTGTGTGAGAGAGAGTCAATTGTAGTTACTATGAAACCGAAAAAGAAGAAAATCTCTACGTCTGTTTCTTCGAAAACGCTCCATTCAATATTTCGAATTAAGTGCAGGAAACAGAACGTGAAATTCGATTCATTCAACTGATTATTCATTGTACGTTGGGATGGAAAATGAATGGCCCCGTAAAATAATAGAACTTTGAAAGATTTAGATGTAAGATTATATTGTTATTTTATTTATTTATATATTTTTTTTGTAAGACCGGATTGCAAAATATTCTGCGAAGCATAAATTTCTTATATCTGGAGAAATAAATAAATCCTTGAAAGAGAAAATACCTATACTTCTCTCTTTCTCTTCTAAAGAAAGAAGGTTTTAAACCTGTTTATCCGCAGTACACGGAAATTCAGTTGACGTGAGTGAAAATCAATTCAAACTAATATAATTTAATTTTGTTAAATTGTTGAAGTGTTAAATATGGATAATGAATGCATACGAGTATGAATTTTATATTATTATGAATAAAGTTGATCGAAAAATGATGAAAGCTTAAGCGTAAATATGGAATATAGTTGATTTTAATTATACACTCTTGAAAAAGGAAAGGTCCAAGGCTTTTCAATGTTATTTAATTTGGCTCTATAATCTTACGCAAAATATCAGTTTGAAATGTATTTATTCATTTGCACTTTCGTTATAATTTTTTATTTTCAAACTTGAAATGCTTTTGCTGGTGTTTATGATAAAAAATTCAAAGCGACAAATTAATTTCCTGTAAATATTTTGAAAGGCGTCATAAATTTAAAAAGAAATGCTTATCCCGAAAGTATTATCGGAAAGAATTTTTAAAATGATCATGATCAAATTACGATATTTGTGAAATCTATGCACATTAAAAAATATCCTGTAAATGGAAAACAAGTTCAACATACCCTTGACACATTTTTCTGGAATTCGAATGGGCGAATGACGACATGGATGACCGTAAAGGAAATAAAATAAACCCGGTTTGATTTAAAAATAATGGCATGGAAAAACAAAATAGCATGATGGAATTAATTTTCTGTGCAAAATAAAAGACAATAACAATCATCGCAGAACATTCGCCTAGGATAACACCTAAATAAAAACAATTAGTTCAAGGTCACCACGATTGGCACTTGTATAATGGACAAGGGGGAAAAACCTCTTTGAATTTGAAATAGCCACTCATCATTCAATATTTAGTCGCCAATTAAAAAGAGGTCAATGCTTTTCCCGAAAGGAACTCGTTTCAACAGTATTCCAACAATTCCGAAAAAAGCTCTCCATGTGAAAGACAACGAATCGTGACGTTCACCAAATAGCAAATGACAAAAGCGAAATGTGGTTTATCTGCAAAATACACGATAATAGAAATGCAACAAAACGGAACGGAGGTGGAAGACGCTTTGCATTTGATTACGCCACCGCATCATTATTTATAACTCTTGGAATGGCATCGTCGAACGTGTAGGACTCACTTTCGGAGGAGTATGTTCGAAGGACATTCTGGTTTTAGTCGAAACATCCTAATCTTTTGTTTTAGCAATTGTTAATGATGCATTTTAATACATGTACTGGAAACAAAAGGACTATTTTGTTATTTTAAAGTCTTCTAGACGTATAAGAAAATATGCGACAGAAATCTTGAATGTTTTCACTGCTTGTGGTAGGTGTATCGGAAACAGTACGGCCAAACTTTTTATGGATTTGTTAAATGCATTCGTTGTTGGTGAAGTAATTTTGTTTCAATGCAAAATTTACTTTATCGATAAATCTTCAGTTAAAAAGACACCACACCGAAACGGTCGCACAAGCTTTCAACAGTTCAATCATAATGACCGTTTTTAATCCTGTCAGTTATATTGCTGTTGTAATGTAAGAAAAATGACTAAACGAAAGAATATGAAATAAATGATCTTATTCAAGAAAACCGTACAATTGTCTTTCCTTTTTAAGAAGGTGAAGGTTTGACCTTTCTTAAAAAGGGAGAGATTTATTAATGTAATTTAAGTACAGTTGGATTATTTTCAACCGATAAGTCGCCATTAAAAACGTATTATAAGCCATTTTTTATGAAAAAATTAAAGGCCCCCAGTATCCCCGTTTGGTAGAGAAATGGACTTGTTACCGAAGAGTGTTATATCTTTATCTTTCAAAGACTAGTGTAACAGGGCTGATGCACGTTGAATCTATTGGGGCTCGAAATCTTCATGTTATTGTGTTGTGATCGTTGGAAGAAGTGGGTATCAGTTGGAAGTTTTCATTATGCGACCATGGTTCAAAGTTACGAAATTACCAATAGCCCTGTGTTGTACCTAGTATGGCGGAAGGAATATGGAACTAACCAATCAATATGAAATAAGGAGATTTTAATGTTGGTGATTTTTTTTTGCATTTTGTCCGGAATAAAAAAATGCTATAATTTCTCTGATAAATTTCTGTTAAAAATAAATCGATGATTATACGAATGCAAATGATGATTACCGGAAGGCATCGAATAATTTAGCCATTATCTTAAAGTAGTTTATAATACTAGAACTCGGATGTAAGAAGCAGAACCAGTGATACGATTTTATATTTAGAATAATTTCGTCAATATTTGAAGAGATTTTGAATGAGTATAATTTTTTAAAATGGTTCATAACTTTTTAAAATTTTATCTTGTTCTTTTAACGAGCGTCAGAAATAAAATGTTCGAATGTTACGCAATATAATTTTCTACAAAAATGAGAATCAGGATGAATTTAGCTATTTATCCACCAGAATTCTATACAACGTAAGAGTTTTAATATGAACCATTCATATTGAAATTTTAAGAAATACTTGTAAGAAAATCAAAATCAGCAGCTTAGAGTGATCGGTGGTGGTTATCAGTTTATAAGTAAAAACAATCTTTTGTAACATGAAAGGTAATAAAATAATGCATTTAGGTTTTAAGAACATAATTCCCCATATATTTATTGAAGTATTTTCTATGAAAAGGATTTTAAAATTAAGCAGCTTCCTAATATATATATATATATATATATGTATAATTAGTAGTAGTCAGTTGTTTTAATTTAGTTTGAAAATTTGTTATTAATTTTTCATTGAATATAATAATGCCAATTAAACAATAAATTTGGAAAGGTTTTTCAGTTTTTAAATCTTTATTTCTGGAAAAAAAAAATTCATTTAAAATATATTCCAATGTATTTAGTGTTATGTTTTGCTTTTACGGTACTCGCAGACCAGTGCAGCTATAATATGTAATCTTTTCTATAACTCCATATAATTTAAATTTTTTTTTAAAAGTGTATCTTTTAATCAAGTATCGGAATGACAGTCGTTTGAAAATGATTTGGATTAACAATTGTTATTTATTACCATTCGTAACAGGACCATTTTGTTGTACCAGTGGCGGGTTTTTGCGATTTTAAATAATTTCATTCTTTTTTTTTTTTCACTGCTTAAAATTTGTCCCTTTTAATGTTCTTGGTTCTCATCGCGGATGGAATATCTTAGATCAAGCAAAGTAAGGCATTTATTTTAGATCAGCGATCTCCAATCTTTTTGTTATTGAGTACCTATTGCAAGAAGAATTTTTCAAAAGATTTATGTACTTTTTTTTCAGTTATCACAATTTTTCTGCTCTATATTATTATTGAATAATTTTTGGAATACTAATTTCGAACTGTTAGGTGTGCGCTTTTGAGTGCGAATCTCTCATTTCTGTAAGCATATTTTCCTCATCCGAGAATAAACTGGTCTGAAATTTTTTTTTTGTCTTACAAATTTGCTTACAATGGATTTGAGCGCGATTTTAAGAGTAACTCAATAATTTTATCTATGTATCAAACCCGTTGAAAATTAAAACCATCCTGCATACTAGATTGAGTTTTTCCCTATGAAAGGAGATCAAAGTTGTTTATAGAGTTACTTTTTAATTTTGTACTTTTCCCAAATTTAATTTCATGTCACACATAAGTTTCCTGTAGTAAAGTTAAATAAACATTATTTATTAACAGATATAAATAAATTCTATTTGTTAAATTAATGAGAATGTATATGTAATTTAACTATTTTTGTACTTATATTAATTGCTAAAATCATTGTATACATTTCTGGCTTTGTTTTTAGCGGAGAGTTTCTAACTGATTGTGGACTGTTATCGGTGATTGCGGACTCAAACTTAGAACACTACCTTATTAATCATGTATAAAAAATATGATTTTATATTTGGCTAATATATCCAGGGACCTGCAAAGGAAAAAAAAAAAAACCATTAATGTACATCAGCGGTATTTTGTTCTTTAGTTACGCATATCCTTGCTCATCCTTCCCGGTTTTTGAATAAAACATTATTTATGGCAGAACTTTTTTTTTTTTTGAAAAAAAATCATCTTTGAAATCATTCCTTGCGAGGAGTGTTGAGTACATGGAAGAGGTCATCAAACTTAAATCTACTGAAGATGTGGTAGAAAAAAAAAGAAGGGAAAAAAATCCACTTTAAACATCGTTAATAAATACATAAACTACGAAATACATTTTTTCCGCCGACTCCAGAGGGTGCTTTGCGCGGAAAAGTGGAGTTGAGAAGTCACAGATGACTGGGTGAGCCACTGACTGCCATGACTACCGAGGTGAAACGAAGTGAGTGACCTTGAAAACCAACGATTCCGTCGCTTGTAAAACACTTTCGTTTTTTTTCTCTCTCGTGCTTGGAAACTCCACCCGAAATTCCTTTTTCTGTGTTTCCTCCCATATTCCCTCCCTTTCACTGTCAGAATTATGAAGACAGATATGGTAATATGATATAATTCGAAGAAATTTTACAGTTATGAAATATTGTAATATTTCACAGGGATTACTTTTACTTATTCGTTTAATGAAATAAGTTGTTGGTAAATTAAAACACTCTTAGTACTGAATTTTTTTAAAAATATAAACCATATTGTTCGAACTAAAATATGCAAAATTCCAATTAATATTTCTTATCTGTCAGAAAAGGACGGACTCAGGAAAAAAAATCTTCGTAGCTGGCGTTCTGTATCCATATATTTCCATAAACACAATCACACAGACCAGAACAATTCTTTTACAAAAAATTACGGCGTATCATAAACTACAAGACAAAACAGGAATGATGAAATTATTATATTTACCAATTTTATTTTACATATCATTTACAGAAGTAGTTGCAACAAACGATTTATTTAAATAAATGTAATTTATTCTTCTACCAAACGATTTATAAGAAAAATATGGAATTAATCGATTAAAAGATATTTTAAGTTATTAAGAAGTAATTAATATTCAACAACACCCTCTATGTGTCATGAGTTAAAACACAGATCAATAATTTTTAAGTGATGACTTTTTAGCTGAAAATAATTCAAAGACGTAGAAGCTTATATCGAGCTTCACATACAAGATTTTTTTAAAATCAGTTGTGAAATAGTTTATCCAGAAATATTGATATGTAAATAAAATCTTTTCAATTACAAGTGACGTTCATGACGTGTCACTTTTAGCCATTATATCCATGTGCGAAGTGAGTGTATTCTATGCTGATGTATTTTCTCTTTTCTGCTGTAAAAATTTAGCTTTCTCCTTTAATTTTTTAACAGGAAAATTCAGTAGCTCCGAAGTACTAGTAATTGCGATCTCTTATAAAAGATACAGATTTGGTTTCTCGAAGTGATTATACTGTATCTCATTCTCATGAATCTTTAATTTTTGATGTGTGCATGTGAGCGAGAGAGAGAGATGTACATTAAGAGATTCTCCTGGATAAGTTGTTAGCAAAAATATCGCAGACGGAATAGAAGGACCAATTTAGTGAAATTTTTGGCATCACAACGTATCGTTTTGGAAACTTTGTCTTTGAATCATCTCGTATTGTAAGAATAGTAGTAACATGCTTGGTAGAAAGAGAATAATGCAGTAGATTTTATAGAGCTTCGGCCACTTTTACTCAGTATACATGGGAGTGACGAGACAAAAAGAATATTCTGCAGAATACCGAGGGGGGGGGGAAGGAAATATGGTGCATCGTGGGAACAGCTGTTGAGTGTCATCTGTTGATTCTAGTTAGGGTGGGAAGAGAGGGTCGGGGAGATGTAGTATTTGAGAGGGGAATAAAGAGCTGATGTTGGTAGTATTGAGACGTATAATGGAGTTGCCAGAACAGGGTTTTAGTCGAATTGACCATTTAGTTCAATTTGAAGTGTTGAGCAGCATTCTAATGCTTGGAGTCGTGAGCTTGAGCTTCGGATATTCCAAACATTTTTTGGTAAAGTAGTGTATACTGTGCTGCTCAGAAATATAATTTGAATTCAAACTTCTCATTTGGTGCAGAAGTTTGAAGAATGAGGTAAGCTGTCACTTTCATCATTTGATCCATGACTTAAAATTATGAGATCTACTGCCAATTGCGCTCCTTTGTATAGTACTAGTGTGTTGTTAGTTTGATCAAGTAATCAAAGAATTTAAAATGAAAACGTAAGAGCACCAAAAATATATCCTTAAATCTGTTGCAAGTATGAAAACAAGTCTGAATCTTTTTTTTTCCCTTCTCTTTCTTGGTATAAAAATAGTTCAGTCGGATACGTATTTCCTCAGTTATTTGAAGAGTTAACAGCTTACCATTGAATTGATTTGAAAAACTTTATGTTATTCTATGGAAATATCGGTTCAGAATAACATAATAATAATTATTAAAATGTTATCAATTTGCGGGAATTAGACCACACAAATTTAAAATAAATGAAAAAGAAAATTTTTTTTCCCGACGCAAATGCGAATGTTCACCGTCCCTTTTTATTTACTTGCAATTATTTGTGTAATTTAACATAAATACCAACACTTTAAATAAGCAGCTTTCTGTAACATTGATATGTTTTCCTTTTAATTATCTTATTTATATTTTCTATTTATAGTCTTGTCTTTTTTTTCATGTTTATTAATTGAATAAAATTTTGAATTCATTATTTGAAAAAATAAATCACACCTTCCCTGCTATAAAAAATATATCGTATTTGGACCTTGTAGAGAATAATTTTTTTTTTTTAAAAAAAATAAATAAAAAGCAATTCGCTTGAAAATTGTTAACAAATTGAAATATAGTTTTTTTTAAAGATTTTGTATTTTTTCTTTAAATTACATGTTTCTTTAAGAACATTTCTTGTCTGATGTTTCTTTCGTGTTTTATCTTATCTTATCTCATATTTCACCACAAAATCATGAATACCAATTTCTGGTTTATTTTAACTGTCTATCGAGTTTTTAACATTGACATATGAACTTTTCCACACACACCTTCATTATAACAACATTCATGATGACCTTGTTCCCCGTCATTGCTACTTACGTTTCAACTTATGAAAAGTAGGGTATTATGGCTATTTCCCCCATTAAACGGAAGTTAATAACATATATAAGAAATAGGCCTCTTTCCATTTAGGAAACTAATACCGTTTGGTGTTTGTAAATTTTCAACTCTTAACTCGCATTTCATCTATTGTGAAATGATACCATTGCACGGTGAAAATTATGTGTTTCAGATATCATATGAGACGAATTACATATACACAGTAGTTGCAAAACAAAGAAGATTCGAAAAAAATTCCCGCCTATACTACAAATAAATTGACTAAAATTCTTTAATTCTGAAAAAAGCTAACAAACTGGAAAGTAATCAATCTTCAGCGATGCTATTTCGTCACAATATAAATCCCCTTTCCTTTTTTTTTCTCCCTTCATATGTTTGTAAAGATATTTAAGTGTCATTTTTTTTAGAATGAAATCCTCTTCTCTGTTGAAATGCTCTAATTGTACGGTTTCAACGATCTCAGCACTGCACCAAATATATGTGAATATCTAATACCTTCCTTTTCTTATATTTTATTTTTGGAATTATTGCTATTTTGTGCAGAGTTGTTGAAAATGTGTTGCGTAGAGTTGCTTGCTGACAAAATCAATATGGCGACTTAAGTAACTGCAAAAAATTTCAAATAATGGTTATTTAGAATAATAAAGAAAAGACATGTATAGCCGATGAAAAAATTTCAATCACTATATAATTTCTTTATCATACATCGTCATAACGCCTATTAAATGTGTCTTCTGGCTGTTAGGTCATTAACTTTCTCGGATTCAATACTGTAAATGACTACAATTGATATTTTTAGTTTCGTGATTATTAATATTACCTGTTAAATAGTTGTTAATATAGTTTATTTCGCTATAATATCCTTCTTTCTTTAAAACTAAAATATAAGCTCTGAAACATTTGTGTGATATTTTAAACATCAATATTTATAAAAAGTTTTTTTTTTTTTTAAAAAAAAAATATTCATTTGGTCCTCGTATATGATTTGATTGAAATAAGAACACAAAAAATTTTGATCGTCAAACTTCGTTCTCTTTTATTGTCCAACCTTTCGAAAGATTTTTCGTGTTTTTGAATTCTCGTTTAAAAATCCCATTACAGTTCTCTATACAGTGCTTGGTAAATTTTAGAGGGAAAACTTATTATGTATCGATAAAACCAGCACACATAATTTGGTGTTTTGTTTTCTTGTTTGAGTTAAGACTCCCGTCTATTGGTCATTTTGATTTCGTCAGCTTAATGTTAATCCTATGGAATTAATTAGAAATTCCGTAGAAGATTTCATGATTTTTTGCTCTTTCAGATACACATTATTGCATTCAAATAGTAAAGATTTGAGAACGAAAGTTGAAATTCCGTAGGAATAACAAGCTGTCGAAATCATAATGGCTGGTAGACGGCAGCCTTAACCAATTAACTTTTGATTATTTTTCTATAGGTATTCCCATTCAGTTTTGATATTCGGTTCTTCAACTGAAATTTGACGCACGCACGCACGCACACATTCACGCACACAATTTCATTTATACTGAAAAGAACTATTCTATAATATCGTTTGGAGGAAGAATAATCTAATACAGTATGGTTGGGGGAATCTAGCTTTCCTCTTATTATTGAAAGGGTAAGCTAGCCTCCTCTTATTAAAAAAAAAGTATAAAACAATTATAAGGACTTTCCCACCAAGTTTTAGAACTCTTTATATTTTTCGAAGTATAAATTTAAGTGACAACAAATCTTACGAAGATGACTAACCTAATTTACTTTGAAAGTTTTATAATTTGAATATTAAGGTTTTTATTAAGAATGGCTGTATTTATTACTAGGGCCCCATGGTATCTATTTTAAACATTATCCATTCTAAACTGCTGTTTGTAGAAAATGCAACACCATGAAGGAATCATCAGAATCAAATGAAATTCGCAGCAAATGTCAATTATAGGATATTATGCAAATTAATAAAGTTTCAGAGCCATCGCGCGTGCGCGGCGCGCGCAGCGCCCTCTGAATTGATGCTGAAAGCGTATAAATAAAGTGCTGTAGCGGGACGTTGAAAAAAGTCTATGATTATTTGTTAGTGGCAAACGTTTAGTGAGACCTGAGTATGCCTCCACGACGGAAGAATAAGAAATTCAAGCAACTTACGGAGTTTGAACGAGGGAGGATAATCGGCCTTCGAGAAGGAGGATTTTCCTATCGCGCAATAGCAGCTCGTATGCAGCGGAACAGTTCCACAGTGATGCGAGTTTGGAAGCAGTGGACCGACGAGCACCGAACAACTCGAAAAACAGGCACTGGACGACAGAAGGTGACGTCAGAGCGCGATGATCGACACCTGCTCCGCATGGCGGTGAATGATCGCACAGCTTCCTCCAGGCAGCTGGCAGCACGTTGGTCTACTGCTACAGGTGTACAATTGTCGGCTTCGTCAATTCGTCGTCGTCTGCTGCGCCGTGGATTGCGTGCAAGGGTGCCTTTATACAGGATTCCCCTCACGGCGAATCATCGACGGCTGCGTCGGCAGTGGGCTCTTGAGCACAGAGACAGGCGAGCTGATTGGCACCAAGTTGTCTTTTCAGATGAATCACGCTTCAATTTGTGGACCCATGATGGCCGTGTTCGTGTTAGACGTTATGCCGGTCAACGCTGCCTTCCTGAGTGTATTATTGAACGACATAGTGGTCGAACACCCGGAGTTATGGGCTGGGGTGCGATTTCGTATCATGGACGATCCAATTTGATACGAATTGAGGGTAATCTCAATAGCAACAGGTACGTCCGTGAAGTGCTACAGCCCGAAGTCGTTCCTTTCCTTCAAGGCATCCCTGGAGCTATCTTTCAGCAGGATAATGCACGCCCACATGTTGCGCGGACTGTTCGAGACTTCTGTTCAGCACAACGCATGCAACTTCTTCCTTGGCCTGCTTATTCACCGGATATGTCGCCTATTGAGCACGTGTGGGATATGGTTGGTCGGCGTCTCGCTCGTGATCCGCGTCCTGCAGTTTCCAAAGACGAACTTTGGTTGCGCATACAAGCGATATGGAATTCTCTTCCTCAAGCAGATATTCAACATCTGTTTGACTCCATGCCACGTCGTATAGCAGCACTTATTGCAGCGCATGGTGGCTGCACCAAATACTGATTTCGGACGCTTAATTTGTTTCTTTTGTTTTGAAAATTTCATCATTTATTTGTATCAGTACAAGTCGTTTCTGCATTAAATTTCATTTGATTCTGATGATTCTTTCATGGTGTTGCATTTTCTACAAACAGCAGTATATAATATTGTTTGGAGTATTGTATGAACTTTCAAAGTTTATATTGTAAATTTAGCTAAATAAATTACGAAATTGATTGATTGTTTAATGAAAGTCGTACTTAGAAAACGTACACGAGGGCAATTGGCTACGCACCTCGTAATTCTGAACCTCGGTCGAGTGACGAGGATGACACCAGAGGTGGCACCTACCTCTTCAAACTTCTACTTCACGCCACCTTTAGGACTTAGGATCTCGACCGATTTAACGTGCATCAATAACGCTGTGCATGAGGCTCGAACCCACGACTTGTCGATATCAACGTCATCCGCATGTTCGCGACTATGACCACTAGGTTACCGTGGCCTCAGAAATCACCAAAAGTCAGTGTTTAACATTGCATTCACTTTAAGCAAATAAACCTTAACTAAAGTTTGCTACTTTTACGAGTTATTTATATCTTTACTCGGTAATCTGATAGATAAATTTCTTTGCTTCTGTTTTTCTATGAAAAGTTTATAAAAATTACCCGTAATGCGTAAAGATTAATCCGGGCAAAGTGTTTACCTTTAGGGTTTTGCGAACAAGATGAAGTCTCTTCTCTTTATTTAAGTCTTTTTTCACCAGTTGTGAAAGGGCATGACTCAGATAGAAAAATTATTAGAATATATTAATGTAAATTTCTGTGAAGTAACTCATTTCGCTTAGAACATGTTAAGTTAAATGTAGCAGTGCAGTATATAAAACAAATACGAAAGAGTTTATACGGAATTAATAGATTGATTCAATGGGAATTAAGTTATGTAATGAATGAAATGTAATGCTTTATCTAAGCCAATGAAGTCAAAATGACACTAATATGGTAGCATTTTTTTTAATCCGGGAAAAGTATTCAGATGTTTGGATCTTTTTCGAATATCAGGAGAAGATATCTGTATAATTCCGAAAGCATGGTTTTTTCATAACGGAAGTAATCATCTCGCTTTTTTTTCGTATATTGTTAACAAACAACTTATTTTGAAATGGCCTTATCTTAAAGTGTGTAAGGAACTTACTGATTTTTAGAATTAAAATTTTGGGAAATTTTTCCATTAAAGATGCATTATTCTTTTTATTTTAAGATATAAAAAAACATTTTTAAACCTACATTCTTCATAACTCTCGTCTGAAACATGAGCGTTGGGTTTCGCCTTGAGACTTGCGGCGTTGTACTTCATGAAGATTTGAGTTTCGAGGAATTGAATTAGTTGTTAATGTCTATAATGCTATTCATTGTGTAAAATTCCCCATATTTTTGGGACTCAGAATTTGGCACAGAGGAATTCCATATGTGTGTGTCCACTTTTTAAAAATATTAATAAACAATTGTAAATTTTTCTTTTCACTAAACAATCTCTTGTGAAAGTATGTTAAATACCTAACTAGCAATTCTTTTTAAAAGCATCATTTCTTTAAATTTCAAATTTATTTTTTAAAGTATAGCATAACAACGCACCATACGGTGATTGAAGCACGTGCACGTTCTTTTTGAACATCCGATACTAGAATTTCAAGTATAATCTAGTTATAGGCGGTGTTTTCCGGCTGAAAACAAAAGCTGGTCAAATTTCCGAGGTTTGCATTGTAAAGACCTAATCGTAAATCAGAGTTGAGTAAAGTAGCATATGCTAGCCTCTTCGTATGGGTTTCATAGAAAAATGCTAATGAGATTTGCAATTCGAACTCGCATGACCTAAGCAGAGGGCTGAACTGACCCGGATTCCGCCAACTTTGGACGATGGTATTCATCCCTCCTCGCACCAACTTTTCCGACCCTCCCCGTATTCCAGCCAATGACGACGGCATTCCTCCTACCTTCGACGTGTACAGATGCAGAGTAGAGTTTTTTTAGCGTTCAGGTTTTTGAAGGGTTGAGGCGTGATCATCTTTGCTAAAAAAATAAGAGTAAGGAAAAAAGACAGCCTTGGCCTTGTCACTATAGCGGTGACTTTTATGTGCCAGTAAGATTTTTTCCCCTCGAAGATTCTGATACGTTTATTTTGATTGTCTCGTAATTGTAGCAGTTGGCGGACAAGTGTCTTTTCTGTAATGTTGTGTAATGTTTTCTGTTGGCTCCCACTACATTACCTTGAAATTTTTATTTCTTTCTTTTCCTCCTATAAATTTCATTATGAATTATAAAATAAGATTTGAATGTGTGTTGTATCTTCATCGAATTATTTCTTTCCGTTTTCATACTTGCAATTTGCAATAGTAGTTTTTTTTTGTAGAAATCTTATTTTGGATATAACTTTATATTATAAACACATACTTTTATATTGTTAAGAAAATGACAATATCAATGAGTAATAGTTAATATTCAACAATGTTTTGAAATTGATAAATCGACGGGTGTTTTTTTTAAACTTAAATTACCTCAATAAAACTTTTATCAAAAATATTTCGTTGTCATATCCGGGGTACATTTAATGGTTTGAAATTTAGAAGTAATACTTCTTAATACTCTTTAAGAATCTCACATTTCAATAAAATATTAATTGGCGTATAAATTTGACCTTTATGAGAAACCTATCATTATTGGACGATGGGCGATACTTAGTGGTCATGGTTGCGAACTTGCAGCCGGCGTTTCGTGGAATCGTGGGTTGAGCCCTGATGCCGCTAAAGACCCACCATGTAGCGTTATGCACGTTAAATCTATTGAAGTCCCGAGTCATTCCGTTAGCGTGGTTTGGAAGTTTGGAGAGGGAAGGGCCTGCTCAAGTGTCGTCCTCATCACTTGACCAGATCTCAGAGACTTACTTTCTTTAGGTAAGAACGGGCATCATGACCCCGAAGCATCCTAGTGATCTTTTTCTTTCATATGGGGTTAACTGTCTGTGGTAAACACGGGTGACGCGACCCCGGTTTATCCTAGCGATCCTTCTCTATTTTCGACCCTCCCTCTTATCAACCAATTTTTGCCTTTTCTTCAATTTCTTCACACCTAGACCACAGTTAAATCTTGTTTGGCGCTGCATAGCCATATCTGGCTCTTGCGCCAATAAACTTTACATTCATTCACTCACTCATCGTCACTTGACCAAGGTTCAAAATTACCAGGTCCGTCGCAATAACCCTTCGTGTTACTTTGCAATCCGACGTTGATAAACAATCACAACCATTCCACATTCGTGGGCATATTTATTAGGCTTCAGAAATTAAGAAATAATACGAATAAATACTCTTTAAAAACTACATATTTCAATAAATTTTTAATTGACTATTAAATTTGTCCTTTATGGGGAAACCTGTCATTAATAGACGATATCTTATGACGGAGCTTGTTGAAAATTAAGTAATGACCATCAATGGATTGTTTCTTGTTAATTTTATCTCAAATTCTATAATATAAATATCATCATTCCTCATTCAAATATCAAATGGTACACTCTCAATAATTGTTAGATTTTGTGCGGCTGTCGATCTAATATTTTGATTTCTGGTAATTATTTACTCAATCTGTTCCTGGTATGAAAACTGACAGTAAACATTTCGCTGTATGTAATGTGATATAGGATACTTTCTCTTGTGTTCGCGGTTAGTGATTACTGCATAGATGAAATATCAAACCATGCAATATAATAGTTTTCCCCGTCATAGTCTAGATTACGAGAAAAGTAAATTCGAAACTAGTTTCCCTAAAATATTATGTTTTTTGCATGTTTCACTGTATTTGATTGAAATTTCATTACTCCACCTCTACCTTATTACACTCAATGAATTAATTAAAAAAAACACTTGTTTTTATATATCGAATTTTCATGCTAAAAACGGTTTTTTAATGCAGTTTGCTTATTGATACTTGTATGCCTTTGAATTATGAGATTTCTATTTGATAATTTTTAACCTCGTTCTCATCTACTATCGAACTGATTCCAGTGAAATTTGTATCTGTTTCAAATGCTTCATTTCAGAGTGTTTGTGATGCTTCATTCTGTCTACCAGTTTTGTATCTGCTTCATTTGATTGTCAGTTTTTGTGGCTGTGTTTTCCTTGTTTGCCACTTTTTCCGATCTTTTTTTATTCTCTGTTTTAAAGTTATCATAACTGGTTTTATTTGTTTTTTGTAATTTTTTTTTTTTTCAAAAGTTTTTATGTTTCTTTTTACTTTCCTGCAATTCAGTTGCGTTGATTACTCTTATTCTGTGGAATAAATTGGAATGCTATGAAAAGAACGCAATTTTTAAAAAAAAATCACAAAAATTTCTCTCATATATTTAAAATTCAATCTTTAACACAATGTAGAATTTATTCAGTAATACGAAGAAACAAACAGAATTGACTGCATACTCAAATTTTATTGAATGTCACAAACATAACTTTCCAGAGAAGCGAGAGGACAAGATTATAAAAGCCGACTCGGGTATAGAACAATTGTCGGCACTTCGCTACTCTCTCATAAACTCTAGTTGCCTCCAGTCCTCTCGTAATTCCAACTGCTCGCATAGTTTCAATTTTCGCTTTCGTGTTACAGATGAGAATATCATAGAAGGGGGGAGTCTTGTTATTTAAGGTGAGTACACATTTTGTGACGTATTTCCATCATTTTTTAACTTTACAACCATCTTAATTAAATAGTCGACAAGTTCACAACTATATGGAAGATATGTTAGGAAGAGAAAATACACAATTTATTATCCATTAAAGAATATGTAAGATTGCTCTCCCACGAATGGACTCCATGGTCGCGGTCTCGAGCTTTGGTGCCCCTAAAAAAAACCGTGTAGTCGGGGCTGATGCACGTTAAATCTATCGAGGCTCAAAATCCTCCCGTTGGCGTGTGATATGGAAGGTGCTAGTTCAGGTGTCGTTCTTGTCACTTGATCGAGGTTCAAAATTACCAGATTCGTCGCCAATAGCCCTCGTGTTGCTTCTAGTGCGACGTTGATAAAACCAAACCAAATGGATTTTTCTCAAATCCCTATTAACTCGGGTGATCCTATTGTAGTTTTATGTTCAAATAATAAAGTCGTAGGTTACCAAATCACTCATACCAATTCAAACACTTCTCGGTTGTAGCAGATTCAACTCCTATTAATCTGATAAAGTGTCATTTCCAACTACTTTCAGTATAACGATTAATTACAATGATTCACTCCAATTTGCAAATTCTATCAGCTTGACGTTATCCTCTGCCTCCCTTCTCTAACCTTTCAATTTTCTTTCGCTTATATATCACGGACCTTTATACAATTCATTACACTTCTTATTTTCATCAAATCAAGGGATATAGCTTGTATTTGAGAACTAAAAAAAGTGTTTTTGTCAAATTTCATATTTTTACCCTTATGTTGCCATTCAGAGAGATCGCGTGAATTTTCGACGATTGTTACAACGTTTGCTGTCAGGTTACGAAATCCTTTTGTATGAGTGGCAATTTCAAGAAAAAAGAATCTCCAGAATCTATGCATTTCCCCCCTTTGGAATACAATGTTTGTATTTTCTTTGTTTCAAGAACTTATAAATAGCGATCTTCAAGGCATATTTCGGACCATTATTCAGTGAGGTATGGCAAAAATTATGCGATCCTTGCTTTATAAGTTAATAACCCGCACCTTTGGCATATACCGAAGCATTCCCCTCTCTAGAGGGATAAAGAGGATTACCTTGACCCTCGCTTCTGGTTTGAGGGTCGAAAAAGGGATAATTTATGGATTTCTTTTCAGTGAGAGATCAGAGAAAATTTCATTCTTTGTATATTTTGTTACATATTCCAAATTCAAGTAATAGTTTTTGAGTTCGACATAACTATGCTAATATAGGGGATACGTTTTGACGTTGACTGATGATTACGAAACGTGTGTGTGTTGTGTTTTTATTATAACTATAATATTCGTAACTTAATATCAGGCGTACTTCTTTAGATTCACGGAATTTTTAGTGTATTTTTGACATAAATGTGACCATATCAAAAAGTGTCTGTAGGATGAGGTTAAAAACTTATATAATTATAGAGGCAACATTATAGGATTTATTTTTTAAAATCTATGTTTAACCTTTGTGAATAAAATATGAAGAATATATGCATGTTATTTCATGTATTGTAGTTTATTTTCAGGAATTCACGTGAAAATATATCCAGGATGAGCAAGAAAATTTTAAATGAGAAAATATAATTGTTACTGAAGTTAATTGCAATTTAATTAAGAATCTGGAATTGTAATTGTTTTTGGTCAAAACTCTATATTTTAATCATTCTCTCATTTTACTAAGCAATCCCTCGATATTTTTTTGCTGAATTTGTAATTTTAGTTTTATTTAATTTTAAGTATTTTATATGATGAGTGAAAATGGCACATTGGAATGGATGCTATAGAGTAGGGTAAAACTGCTATAAGCATGGTAATAAGAGAAATTTTTCTTTGCATCATTATATATAATTTTTTACTTTTTGTTGCTGGATTTCCTCCCCCCCTTTATTTCTGCTCCGAGAGAAATTAATTCAATTAAAAACACAAAAATTACTCGGTGGGCGTTTGTAAACGATTCATGTAATTTTGTTAGTCAGTGTTGCGTGATAGCTGATATTTAACTTTTGAAATATATTTCTATAAAATTAAGTGTAGTAGAAAAAATACTGTATATCGTATCGATATTTCATTTTAATTCGTTACTCTCGGTATCCTTTTATCAAAAGAATATTTTACTGAGTTGCTATCTTAACCTTTTTTAGGATATAAAGCCAGTATAAGTTTATCAATTTTTGTTAAATAAATTAAACTAAATATACCGTAGACTGAAAATGGTTTTTATAAGGCTTTTTCTCAGTGGTAATTTTTTTGTTAAACAAAATCGTGCCATATGCAAAAGGACAATTTTCTTTTAACTTTCGTTTTCTGATTTTATTTTATTAATGACCGCTTCCGTCTTATATGATTGATTAAATGTTTTTTCATTAGGCAGGAATTTATAACTGACATAAACTGTTTTATCTCATCCTGAAAATATTTCAAAGGTAGCAAATTCAGAAATTATGTACATTGAAAAAAAGATGTGTTGACGACTAAAGGCGCTTTTAGTTAATGAATTCTTAACCTTTTTTTTCCTCATGCAGATATGCGAAATATTTATTTTGGGGTGCATAATCCTCTCGGGCCTTAATCCCCAGTTTTAATTGCAGTTTAAAGATGATCCCCGTCCTTGAACTTTATCGTTGATAAGGAGAAAGCCACGGATCCTCCTTATAGGGACGGTGAAAAAAATTCTTAGTTACCTGTAAAAAAACTTGTAAAGATAGATGAAGTTTTATAAATATTCCTCTTTTTAGCACACATTGGCTAATAACGCAAATAATTTCAATACTTAATAATAGTGTATAAATGCGCTTAACTTATCGGATAAGATTAACAAATAGTTAGAAAAGAAGGAATTGCCTGACCTGATTAATTGTTGTTGAAAATGAAAATAGATTTCATTTTATATAACTATATGGAATACCCGAAATCTTACCTAGGACTGCCCAATATTTCATAGATTCTAATTACGAAGACCAATGACTCCTTTCGTCCTTGAGAATTTGATTGTTTTCAAACGCACTCGAATATTTATTTATTTTTGTTTAAAAGGGAGTTTTAAGGGGAAATGTATTATTGTGATAGCATTATACTAGATTTTGTAAAAATTTCAAATTCTACTTAACTGTGTTTCTTGCATTAGTATTTAGCTGTTATGTGATATGATTTATCAGTTTAATTTATTATTTGTGTACTCATATTTTAAGATTCTTGTATAGTTTCCAAATATTGCAATTACATTGATGATTCGCTTCCATGATGCTTGGAACACGTTGCCTGTCCATGGTACTTCCTTCTCTGAATCACTTCGGACGAAGTCGACTATCTTGTGATAGGAATTGCCCGAAGCGCTATAAATGCCTTGCATACAAATTTGTTTCAGCTTGCTGTCGCATGAAAAGACCGGGTTTTGTTGCAAGACTTCTCCGTGTTTCGGATGGTAGGCTGGAACGAATTAAAAATTGTTCATTCGTATCACATATTTTGCTTTTCTAGTGTTTGCATGGATTGTTTTTTGTACCAATGAATAAATGTTTTAGTCCTTCTCAGGGGAAAAACAAATGAAAAAGTTTGTTTGCGGTTATTTTCTTAAGAGCGTTCTGTATTTTTCCTTCTCAGTTATTTTTATTATATTGCTGTTGCTAGTCTCCAGAGACCAGCATGGCTAGATTAAGTCTAGAAGCAGTCCGGTACTAAGTCCAGTCTCTAACAGTTGAGGATATGGTTAGGGGAAACTTGGCTAATAGAATATTTGATGCAGATTGAAAAAGATTTGCTACCACTGGAGTAAGTCAAAGACCTGAGTTGTCCACTGAAAAAGCAAGCCATCGCGGTTTGCTCCGGCCTGTTACTAAGAGCGGATAACCTCATTGATGAATACCACTAGTGCACTGTGAGGGATGTTCTAGGTGGCTCTGTTTTTGCTTTTAAATTCCGAGTGTAGTTCCCATGAACGTTCAGCGGGACTGGAAGAAAATTTATTAAACGATCGTTTTTAAATCTCGTCAGTTGCTCTTTATACTGTATCAGCTTTGCTTGCAATGTATTATTATTCTATTGACATATTTAGTGTACACTGTCTTTAGCGTACTTGGTTTTACACCATTTGCATCTTTTGCAGTCATAGTTACGTATTACCTTTCTTTTGTTGGTTGGTTGGTTTTTATAGAAATACACAATTTTCTTTTTTAAAAGGGGTCATGGTTCTCTTTTCTGATTTAAAAATACTCGAAAATTACACGTGTTCAAATTTGTGTTACATTGTTCTTAAATACTCAAAAATTTATTGATTTGCTCTGAATAATGAGTATGACGACGCGACTAATTGAAATAAGAGAAACTTATTCACGCACATGCTTGCTATATTTTATGAGCAACAATTTAAAATCATTCGCCCATAGAAAAACTCTTTTACTGTCATCGAAAAGGCACCATGAAAAACTGTTTGTAAAATTGCGAAGTACTTATCCGATATCGGTCTGTTAAGCGTGAACAAAAGATTCATCTAGTGTGTTTCAGATTTGTATTCTAAAGGGGCAAAAAAACAAATTGCTTGTAAGGTGTAGCGCTGTTTCTGTCCGAATACGTATCCATTTGATAGAGGCGTTTCCAGAGACAGAAAAGAACGGAAATACGACTCTTATGACACGAAAGGATTGTACATTAGGCCGGATATGCCCCTTTTTTACTACTTCATATACACAATACGGGAGTTGTTATTTCGGTAGGATTCCTTGAATAGTGCACGAATATTGCCCTTATATCGGAGTTCGGTTCTGATATGTGCTTCCTTTTTCACAATATAACGCTGTGGAGGTCATCGAGAATTCTGAAAAGGGTTGGTTACTATTTCGTGCAGTTTTTGGAAAATTATTTTATCAGATTTCGGGGGGGGATAATGGAGTTTTCTGACTGAAGGGGAGAAGACCCAGATCGCCTTTTATTTTTCGATTTAAACTTGGATTCGAATTCAAAATGCGCATAATAATTTTAGTAGCAATGCATCTTTGATCACTTATAAATGTATTAAAACATTTATCAAATTATAATACATCTGGGATAAGGCTCTCTGAACGAATTGCTGTGCGTTATTTATTCATACAAACATCATGGCATTGTAGAATATTCATACATACGATCTCTCTCTCTCTCTCTCTCTCTCTCTATACACACACTTAAATGAAGCGATGAATTGTAAGAATCTCAGGAATAGCTTTCGGAACCAGTTGTTCCTGTTTGTACATGTCAAATTCATTTCATGTAATAATCCTTTTTACGACACATTTTTAAAATATATTTTAACACTTTAAAATATTTTTTTCTTCTGATTTAATAAATTAAAAAAACATTTTAATGGTATATAAAATTTCGAGAACGAAAACTACCCATAAAAATAATTACGTATTGAAAGTATATCTTTTGTATTTATAGTAACTAAAGAATAGTGTATTCGAATCATTGAAAAAGAAATCAAGTTTTGATTGACATTTTGGAAATTTGCTCGCTTTACTTTTTTAAGACGCGATTGATATCTGAATGCACGATATATTGTCATTGTCGATCGTATTCATACTTTCGCAGTTACACTTCAAGAGGAAATAATATTATTTTAACTGTTATGTGTGATCGATATTTCAAAAATTCCCATTTCAGGCCTTGACGTTTGTTACAAAGGAAAATCGATACTTTAGGAAATGGGAAATCAATAAAAATACATTTATTTCTTAAATGTTTTGTAGTTGTAAGAAAAGCAGTGTTGTACAAATGTGATAAATGTGTAATTTAAGTTCTAAATGAATATTGAAAAAATTTCAAATAAGGAATATACAAAAAAGTTTGTATATAATGTGCCTATGATCTGCAGCATTTGAAAAAAAATTTAATCAATAAAGTTTGTTATTTTAAATTTATATATTAATTGCAGTGCAATATATTATAAATAATTGTTCTTTCATTGCATATTTCATAGATTCATCAATTTATGAATGTATCTATAATCAATTATTACAAACTGTATGTAATAAAACAGTGTTACATAGAAATTGATTTATAAAATGTATTTTAAAGATTTATGCTAACAGACTACATTACTCTATGACCATCTCAATACTCGAAGAATTCAAAAAATGGATAACTCACTACTGCTCTACCTGTTTTGGAATTGATGTTCTAACCATTTCTTTTCAATTGCTTTTCTTTTCTTTCTTTCTTTAAATAATTGTAAGTCATATCTAAGAATTTCACTATTTCCACTTTTAGATTTGTGATAAAAGAAATGTTATAGAAGTGCAAAATAAAAGCATTCCGTACTGATAAATATCGGAGGATAAAATTGGGATTTTGAGATAGCTGATTTTTTTTTAAGGGTGTAAGGATACTATTTTTTGTAACTTCTATTTAAGGGTTTGCCTGGAAAGGGGGATGAATAGATAGCAGCTTGTTACAGACAACTATGATTCTTTGATAAAATAAATACATTACATTTTTGATTGAATTTTGTAGACGATATCTTGCGCCATACGAGTAATCTGGCGGCGTAGGATCAAAAGAATCAGCAGATCGTTGTTTGAGTTTACGTTGTTCATCTCCTGGTATGTGCTTACTTTATTACATATTTGCTGTGGTGTCCTTTCATCTTTCTTCATATATTTTTTGTTTATCTCGAGTATCTTATGATGTCGGAAGAAATGCTATGAATTTTTGCGTCTGCTGTGATGAACAATGCTTCTTTTATCTGTGGTTTCCAATGATTTATAATGATTTTGTATCTAGCTTTCATTTCAGCCGACATTTGTTCTGATCTTTTTGCTAGTCATGATGGGAAAAAGAAACATAGCGTCTTCAATGCCTGACATTCGCTTTTGATGTCATTTTAACGTGTGGCATTTTCATATATTTGTTTTCTAATATTTCATGAATTGTTCGCATTGCATTATTTATTTTCATCATCATACTCACATTTTTCTTTTGCGAACCGCTTGAACATGTAAAAATGATTTTAACTTTTTGCACTAATAATGCTGAAATTGCGTCGGATGGTTATTGGACTTTCGACAAATTATTCGATTGCTGAAGCAATTTCCTTTTTTTTTTTTTTGGATCCAGGTTTGCAAAAATGGCGATGCAAAATTATTGCGTCTTATTTTTCTTGGTAAAAATGGTTTGGCAGAAATAACTTCGTCTGGACATTCTGCAGATGTAAAATTTTTGTTTTGATTTGGAAATAATAATTTAACAATAAACGTTTGAAGCCAATTCAAAACATCAAAATGTTGAGCGTTCTTTTTCTTTTAAGCATTCAAGAAGGAAGCCAAGATAAAAATAAATATTTTTTAGAATGTTTTCGTCTAATGTAATGTTGGAGAACCTGTTTGAGTCCGAATATGCCAATTTTCAAATAAATTTTTAGCGTAGCACGTGGGTACGGTTATTATGGCATGTACTTAAAATTTAGAACATTCCTTAACTATGCAATTGTTCACTTTAACTGTAAAGTTAAAAACCTATTTAGCATTACAGTATACAAATTGAAACGTAAAAACATTTTGCACTATGAGAAGGGTTTGATTTGGACAGAAAAATGACTAGTTTAAAAAATGCAATTCTCTGCTGGATAATGAAGTCAGAAATAAAAAAATAATGTTGAAGCATATTTCTATTTAAAAAAAGTGTCTTGAATTTCAATCATATTACTTAAAATTACACCAAGATAGCCTTAAAAATATATGAGGCAAAATTGTTAGTTGGGAAATGCAATTAATATCTTCGTAATTTATCCCTATTTTCAGCAATTCTTGTTATAATATAGTTAAGATTATGCGTCAATCAGAAGGATTAAAAATACTCTTAAATACTGTCGAAAGAAATTTTAATTTAAAGCAAAATTAACTACGCACTGTTGTAGGAAATTTTTACTAATTCATCACACATTTTATGGGAATACTTATACTTGTTGCAAGTATTACACCATTTTATATCGCTAAATTTCGTACAACCGAAACACGTGTGTCTGTTTAAGAGAAGGGAAGATTCGAACAGACATGTCTGGTGGCCCGTGCTGGCAGAGTGAATGAAATCAACCCCCCCCCCCCCCAGGAAACAAGATGAGATTTAGAAAATAGAAAGAGAAAATCAGGTGTACCTTAAAACTTGTGCGCTGAACCGGCGTGTGTGTGGCAAAAGCAGAATGAGAAGCAATGGTAAGAAATAAAATAAAAAAATTCTGCAGAAAAAAAAAAAAGAAGAAACTTGCGAAACCGGCTCACTCGCCTTGCAGCTAACCGCTAACAGGAAGTTTTGGCAGATCATTTTTACAGAGAGCCGCGGCATCTTTCTCTTTTCTTACATCATAAATTGACGAATAGGGTGAACGTGACGTAAAGGTGAAGTCGTAATCGATAGCACATTTCCACGTGATTCTTTCACGAAAGGAAAGTGGCTTTCGGTGAGAAGATTCTGTTGTCCACGTCGAGGAGTATAACCTCCGATAGAAAGAAATAATTTCTTTTGTTTGGTGTGAATTTATGATGTAAAATTTTCATTGAAGAGCAGTATATATCTTCTTACATTGGGCGTATTCTTGAGAGCAATATATAATCATTATGTTTGCATGTGTTTTTTTTTAAAAAATGAAATGTACCTTAATTTTTTTTTTCTGGGAGGGCAGTGAAACTTGTGTAAATCTATTATTAATTAGATTAGGATTTTTAAATCTGTTGCTGCATTAATTTAATTTATATATATACATATATATATATTTAAAAAAAATCTTCGAAAGTAGTGCTGAATTTAAAATAATTGTAATGTAATTGAAAGAACAGATTTTTAAAATAAGTGTAAGATTGCTCTTTTTGCAGTTCTGAAACGCTTTTTTTTGAACTTTCTTCTAGGTGTGCGCTGCGCAGAAAATGTATCCAGGAATTTAAATATTGCTTGAATTGACGTTTACTTTGCTTTTAAACGGTTTTTAAATTATTTTTTTTTTTGCTCCCTATTCTATTGAAAAGTCTTTGAATAACAGTGAATTTACAAAAAGGCCGGACAAGCTCCATATTAGGTTATTTTTCGAAGCCTGTAATATCTCCCTCCTCTCCGGTAATAAATGACAGTTTCATTAATTCAAATTTTGTTACAATCATATTCACCACGGTACTGTTAAAAATTCGTGTTAAAATTTAAGTAATTCCTGGTAATGTTGTTTGATCAGCTAGGTTCTATCTATATAAACTGATAAGTTACGAGAAAAATTAGTTAAGCATGAAGATAAGATTAACATTTCCTAAGAAGAATTCCCATGGGTCAGGGAGAGTTACGGAAACCTGAATTGGTCAAGGAACTCGATTGTGTGTGTGGATGGGAGGAATGAGAGGGGAGTATGAATGGTAATTCACTAGAATTTTTCGAAAACTAGCATTGCGTTAATGGGGAATAACCAGTATTCTTTTGTAAGTATTAGAAGAATGTTTAACTAGGTTTTTTTTTTTATTATTATTATTGCTTGAAACGCGCATACAAACAGAGATTATTTGAGTTCAAAAAAAAATATTGGATGTTTCCATTCTTTTTTATGAGATTACGGTTGGAAATATTTCTATTCTCTTTCAAATAACTCCATCTATGTTTTATAGATGAAGATATTTGATAGAGAATATAAATCAACTATCTTCATCTTTAAAGAAGATGTAGCGAAATATCTTCTTTATAGATGAATATATTTAATTATAGCCATTGAGTCATTTTTGTTAGATATTGATATCTTAATAAAAAAAAATCGTCTGTTTTTTCACGTTGTTCAGTATCAGAAATAAAAATAATCTGGAAATTTTTATAATTATAAAAAAAAAAGAAGAAAGAAATGAAATCTCGTATTCAGAAATGTTATATCTATAATTTATGCAAAATCCGGATTGAAGCAACATAATGAGATCATTATCTGTAAGCGAAGTCGTTTTTCCTCTGGATATGACTTACTTGTAATTCAAAGTTACGCAACAAATTAAAAAAAATTACAACTCTAGATTGAAGAAACAGAGGTATTCGCTTATCGTTTTCATGTATATTTTTGTGAAAGGAGTTTTTGCTCGATTGTGTGCGTGATGTGTTACTATGCACAACACGGGTTTTTTTTTTTAATTTTTTTTAATAACACGAGAAATTAATTAGAAGCAAATCCGACGAGGTGGGGGAAGGAAAATAAAGATTATTTTAGTATTATTATTATTTGGTTTTAATGTTAAAAAGCTATGTTCATCGATATATTTTATCTTGTAGTTACTGAGATAATTTCACTTTTCGTTTGTTTAAAAATCGAATCT
>BMAW01118669.1:315324-331145 GCA_019974015.1 Nephila pilipes
CCCCCCCCCCATCTAGTTTCAGGGCAGATATTATCATAAACCATTAATGAATCTACTGAAGTTTCCTCAGTATTATCTTTACTATAATTGTGTGTGTGATTTTTATTCTTAAAAATGTATATTAACGAATATGTTTTGTCGTTTCTTAAAAATGTAATCTGTTCTTTTTATGTATTCAATATATATATATATATATATATATATATATATATATATAGTCGAAATTTTTATATCACGCAAAGTTACACTCATTCGTGAAATGTTTTATTATGCTTTTCTAATCTTTGATGAATAAAACTTGCTTAGCCTTATTTTGAAAAATTTTTTATGAGGCTATTTCGTGTGGTTAAGATAGTGTTTTTAATACTTTAAAATTTATACTGTTATATATATTCAATTTTTTTGTAAATCAACGTTCAAACTCGTAAGTTCCTTTGTTTCTCCATCGGAATTCTTTTGTCTTGTCTATAATAAGGATATTTTTAATATAAGTTCTGAGATGATGGGTTTTCTATCTCGCTCTCTTATATTAACATTTCCTTGTTGAAAATGACAAAGTAGAATTATTGAAAGGGAAACATCCATTTACTTGTATGACGTCCAGTAACATGAGATAAAGCGCAAGCTCCTTAACCTACGATACCCTCTATGTTACCAAGGTTACGTTCGGCCTAATTGACTTGATTTTTTTAAAGAAGTTGCGAAAGGAAAGTGTGACTCAGACTTTATAATTAATATATTAAACTATGTATTGTAACTAATTTTACTGCGCAATTTTCTTGGCTATTACATATACATTGAGCCAGTAATTCAAAATTTATTGATTAATGTGAAATAAAAAAATAGATTATTTAAAAATGAAATGACTTCTTAGTGGACCGAAAGAAAATTAGTTTTACGGTTTTGAAAAAATATTTAATGAGGGAAGAAACTTATGTATTTTATTTCCTCAATATCTGTGTGACATTTACCCCCTTCAATTTTTGCTTTGTGAATCTCACCATTTTACTTATTTTATAAGGATGTTATTGGGAGTTAAACTGAACAACTTTTATATCCTATTTACATAATAGAGATTTTATTTTTTTAAGTGTGCTATATCCTGATATTTCTGTGATAGTTAAAATAAAAATGTTTTCTGGCGGGGTAAAAAAATCGAGATCCATATTTATTCAACCAATACTTTAACGTTGGGGAAATTGGAGTTCAAATATTTATAAATACAACTATAAAATATTCTTAATTGAATTAATAGTAAGTAGAAGTAGGCTTTATACAGTGTAACTTGGAAAGGAAGAGAAAGGAAAATTTACAAATGTTATAAACTGATGTTATCAGATATTCCGTAAAATATTTAATGGGATTAATGTTCTTTAACTTCTAGTTTATAGTATTTCAAAATATATACTATATTATTTCATATTTCATTACCTTCTATTGTTTTAGTAAAATACTTCATAAGAAGAATAACCCCTTTATGTGTTTTGTCCTCCTTCATTATTTTACCCTTTCTTCTTTTCAGATATATCATGTAGTTGGGCTGATACTTATTAAATTTATATTGGCTGTAAAATCCCCATGTTGGATGGTGTGGAAGTTAGGAGAGTGGGTTGCATCTCAGGTGTCGTCCTCGTCTCTTGAGCGTGGCTCAAAATTACGAAGTTCGTCGTCATAGCCACCGTGTTGCTTCTCTAGTGGGATGTTAATAAAACCAATCGTCTTCTTTTTTGGGGAAAAAAATCGATTTATTTATAGTTTTTAATATTAAAAATATATTTAAATTTATCATGGGTATTTATATTGTGAGCTGCATTATATATATATATATATATATATATCCTATTTCATTATTCGGCATTTTTTTTTAATTCTCGGCTTGAACCGAAAAATTTTTTTGGTCTCTCTGCAGATTTAACCTTCCTCCTGAAGTTAAGTATAAAGATAATTATAAATGTGTGTTGTTTTCAATGCACATAGAAAATTTAACATTAAATCAAAATATTGCCTTAACTTTACCAAAATGGTAGTTAAGTTATAAAGAAAATGCTTCAAATATTTCAAAAACTAAACATTTTGTTCAGTCATTCTTTTAGAGAAATATTATTTTGAAACAAAACTTATGTGCATACATATATATTCACAAGTATGACAATATAGTTAATCGTTACTTATTGAAACCATGCTGATCTCCCTATAAAACCAAATGGTCGTAAAACAACTACGAGGTCCGTCGCCAATAGCTTTCGTTTAGCTTTGTAGTCAATGTCACTTGGATGCGACATTATTTCATGCTAATCTAAAATCTCATTAAACATAGTAAAACTTATACTATTATATTGAATCATTGGTAGAAGAAGCTCATGCGTATGTTCAAATGTTGCATAATCCTTTCTCACACTTCATGCATTTGATTATGGGAACTTCGGATTAGCAAGACAGTTTTCTTTTCACTTTCTAATCAGAACCATTTTCTCATCCGTCTCATCCCCACGCGCCACCTGCTTTCGTGACTTATGTTATGAAAGGTTTGTTTTCATTACTATCTCCTGTTGTTTCTTTTAGCGCAGGTGCGTTCCGGAGGTATTTCCTGAGTGTATTTCGATCCAGAAGACTTAATAAGGACGCGAAAAGCTGCGAGACTCGAATATCCGACTCGGTGAGGATTTCTGACGTGAAGCAAATGATTACTTTAAATCGTCAGTGTGAGTTATTGGCTGGAATTCGCGTCTGATTCATAGGTTTCTTCCCCGGAACGTAATATTGTAATTGTCTCACACGCTATCTGAAATCATTGTGTGTTTTCAACATATTCTCAGTCTGTGAAATACTTGTAGAATGAGAATATACCTTAATGGCAACGTCATGCAATTTCACTTTTCATATTCATCCTTGTAGGTTTTTTTTTTTTTTTAAACTTGTGGATGGAATAATACGAGTATATTGAATAGAACCATGGGCATTTGTCTTCGATTGTAGATTTGGTTTTCTCGGAGATGCATCTTGTTAATTTTTTCCTTCTTTTCCTTAAAACCCATCTAGTATAAGGACACATTTTTAAATTGCTATTTAAATATCGGACGGTCTGTCGAATAGCATATATATTTCATTTTTTTTATTTAATAGTATGAATTTGTAAATGTAATTAAACATTGTTAAGAAAAAAGTACATCCATCTCAAAAACGTATATTGTGTATGGATATGATCAAATATTCTCTAATTTTCGATCTGTTGTTGTATTATTTATATATATAATGTAAAGTACTTTCTTTTTAATTGTGCTATTTCATTAATTTTTAAAACAACAGATGAAGCCAATTTCATTTTCCTAGAATTGTTTTATTGTAGCGGAGAGAGAGACCATTTCCACTCAACGGGAATTACACAACTCCGCCATCAGATTATGAGAGCAGGAGTGTAAAAGCAAGAGAGAGCTGTTTTTTTTTTTCGTTATATATCAGGGAAATTTCACTCTAAACGTCAGAGACCATGTGGTATGAATGGAGGGATTTCAAAGGAATTTAGGTGTAGACTTAAAGTCTAGTAGGGATCATCCCTACAAGTCTAGAGCGTGTGATCTGCTGACTTTGCACATTTTAAGAGCGTGTGATTGCATAAATTAAAGTTAAAAAGGAATCGTATCAGGAAATAAGAATAAACATTATCTTTTAAAGGAGAGAATGGGAAAAATTAGGAAATTAAATTATATTGTGAGAAACTAATAGGAATTAAAGTTAAATCATTGCGTATAATATTGATGAAAATAGATAAATATCTAAATCCTTTTAAATAGCTGTATTGTGTGGGTATTGCATAAACACATCATTTTCGGACATAAATAGCTATATATATATATATATATATATATATATATATATATATATATATATATATATATGTATATGTATATGTATAAACGCACATTTGTACCTCTTTTGAGGGACACACTTCTGTTTCAGGGACAAAATGCCTGGTCTGGTGGGTGTCCCTTAATGGGAGGTACTACTGTGTAAACACACACACACACATATATATATAATCACTTTAGCTATTGCATATTGAGAATGATGTGGCTGGTAGGCATGGGGTGTCAATTGAGCAAAATAAATATTTTAACCTAAATTTTTAGTAGAATAAATAATTAATTTTCAAAAGCTGGTTATGTATAAATATTAAAATTATTCTCAAAGTTTTGAAAGAAAATAAAATTGTTTTAATTTTATGTTGGATCGAATTGCACTAGAGATATTGCTGCCACAACATTAAACAAAAAACGAGTATTGTTAAACCGACCTTCCTGATTGTCTGTTTATTGGTGTTATTTGCTATTCTCTTATGACTTTTAAAATTTCTTCTTATTTATTTTATCACTATCTCCTTCCTAACCGTGAATAATCCGAAATCAATTCTCCCTTGATAACATGTTTACTGTACATATCACAAAATCTTAACGTAAATTTGAAACGAATTGCAGCTAACAAGGGAAAATATGATTGATATGCTCAAATAGGCATCTTTTATATGAAGATAATCACTATGATGTTTGATATGAGAACCTCACCTTTTGAGAGAATCGTGATATATGGAAATTAGCTTTATGTATAAGAAGTGTAGTGAATAGGATGGAGGAGGATAAAGGAATTAGAGAGCTTCATAGTATTAAAAAAATCATTACAAAACAAACTACTCTTTCTCTATTTCTTTAACATTTTTGTAAGGTTCTCCTTATTTTCACCTTTTCACTAAACTACTTTTCTTTTTCACTCTTCACAACATAACTTCTTATTATAACTTTAGAATTCATAAATCATATCACTTTTTTCTTACATCTCTCATTCCTTAATCCCAAAGATACCACTTGGCGTGATGAGAAAGTGTGGAAAGTGAGACAGCACCTCAAGCTTCAACCTCGTCGCGCGACTATGGTGTTTCCCATTTACAACCCGCTTATAACTTTTTATGATATTTAGTGTGATATGATTGTTTGTAACCGTAGCTCTGAGAAGCAACTCGTGGGCTTTTGGCGACGGACGTCGTAATTTTGAACCTCGGTCAAGTGATAGGACGATACCTGAGCTGGCACCTTTCTCCAAACTTCCCCACCGGAATGTTGGACCTCAACAGATTTAATGTGCATCAAGCTTACTTAGCTAATTACTTAGTTACTTCCACGTAAATTCACATGAGATCAGACATACTTTTAATAACAATAACAATATTCCTGTATTCATTCACTACAGTTCCTTTTTGCGTTACCTTGGTGATCAGTGCAGATCACGGTTTGCACTTTATCATTCCACGATTCATAACTTCCTCGAGTATCAACTCGCTTACGTCCGCTCCGCTCCGCTCGGAGATTCGTCTGATCTGCCCTGCCCTAAGGGGATTGTGTGACATCCCACACTCACCCCTTTACACACACACAAAACGCCCTTCACTGGTGGGTTTTAAGCACGGTAGATAACAATAGGAACACTACATATATTTCGAACATCGGTGAGACGATATATTAAGCGTGTGTACCTGCCTCCGTCACTAGAAGTCTACTTGAATCAGGTCGAGTGATTTGAAGTCGACCATTTAAAGAGTTACCAAGATAAATTATAATTCTTCCTTGTACTTTTTTTAAAGATTAGTTAACCGCGCTCCACATTAATGATTTATTTTGATATTGATTAATTATTTTCAAAGTCCGAATAAAAGGATTAAACATTTTTGGCTGATTATTATTGCATCACTGTGTCTTTTAATCACAACGAAGACAATTCATTTCTATGTTTTTAGGACTAGATCCATACCTTGAAAACTGTTCCGCGCAGAAAAATATCCCCGTATTAATATAATAGAGTATATTGAATTGTATTCTCTTAAAAGAGAATCGAATGCCTATTGTTGCATCCTTACCGGTCTAATGATTTTTGACAGCGGCCCAGGTCATATTTCCATTGCGGATGTCTGCAATTTAAGATTGTTGTTTATCACATGTCTTGGATATTCGATTATCATCTCTGACCCTTCATCGCTCTTAATTGTGGCGAAGAAAAGACCCGGAATGTAAAGGGCAAATTGCAATTAAAATAAACCGCTTTGTTGTAGTGGAACTGGGCTTGGAAAGATTTCGTAATTTGGTTACCGCATGCATTGCGAAAGAAATAGCGATTAACCGTGAATGAAATATAGATAGAGGACGAAAAAAATATATTTCGGTTTAATCGAAATTACAAGGTTGTTATTCACTTCAGGAAAATTTCAGATTTCATCGCTTGTTTCCCAATCTAATTTAAAAAATATTTACCTGTTCTGCAATTGTCCAGGCTCAATTTCCAAATCGGAATACATATTGTTACATAGATTTATAACGTAACATTTGCTGTAAAATTTGTATACCCAATGTTAAAAGAAGCACGTGTCAGCACATATTCTGTAGATGTAAAATAAATTTACTTTATTTCTTGTTTTTAAATTTTGTTTCGTTACCTGTGTTGAAGTGCATGCATTTAAAAAAATAATAAATAGCGATAGTTGTCATACGCCTTTCAGCATACAAGATATCAAATGAAAACATTGTATAGTTATTTTTTATAAATTCTGTCACGAAATAAAATAAGTTATAAATTATTTAAATTTATATATAAATTATAATTTATATTACTTTCTTTTTTATTTTAAGAAATTAGTTTGATCTTAAGATTTTTTTTTATTTTAAGTATGTGGGATTTTAATGAAATGTCAAATAATTAGTTGAAGATCCATTTGAAAGAAATCATAGACCACCGTGTATTTGTGAACTGTAGGTTAAATATCATTAAATCAGTCAATTAGCTTCTTAAAGCATTTAATTTAACGAGGTATTTCATTACTACCCAACTAATTTATGCAAATGAATGGAACTCGAAACCGTGAACTTACTTGACGTGTCTCGATCAAATTTTTTTTTACTTTTTTCTCTTTTTCTATTTATCTCAAGTCGTGATTATATAGTTAATTTTAGTACTTAGTAGCAAGCGAATTGGCGTGCTTGGGTAAGTTGATTTGTTCTGTATAATTCTTTAAAAGCTTGACCGGCTGTTGTTTTTTTTTGCAGAGGAAGAGGGAGGTATTTTTCGTAGCTTGAATTAAGATGCCTCATTTTTTGCATATTGTGACTTTATCAATTTTCTCTCTTTTATAGAAATCTTGGGAGGGAAAAAGAATATATGACCACAATTATCGCATAAGAAAATCGTCTTTAAAAGTTATATTTGATTTGTTAAACAACAATATAATTAAAATCTAGAAATCTTGGGAAAACTATAGAATCGTACTCTTACATTTGCCTTTTGTGATATTCCTGATTAAACTTGATTTCATTTTTTTTTATCTCATTTTTATTACTTATATTAGATATCGAGTAAACATCCCTTAACTTGATGCTACAGTTTCTAATTCTTATCGATATGTCAACTATATAGTCAATGAAGAAAAGTTTTTGTTGGGAGTATGAATTGCTTACGTTAACTATACGAGAGATCCTGCCTTTAACACAAAATATCAAGTGCTATTTTGTATATCTTAAAGGTGTGATGTGAGTAATATAGTTTTGATTGAAAATGTATTTCGTTAACGTAATTATTAAGCTTTACATAAATTAACTGCTTGTGTAAGTTGCTAGACCTCAAAATATAATTTATTCGGATGACATTCAATTGTATAACGTTAATGAATTGTAATGAGATTATTTAGTGGCAGTGTCATCGTTATTTAATGCACCTGCAATTCAGAAGCAAATGATAAGATCGATGAAGTGACGTTTTGGTTATAGGAAAATAATTTCTTAAAATTGAACGTCGATCTGATTATATTAAAGAGTGGTGACGCGATTTGTAAGTTTCTGTTTTGCTTGTAAAATATTTCATTATATATAATGTTAGCTACCCCCCCCCCATTTCAAGAAAAACGTGCATTTTTGTCTTTCATTTCCCTCCCCCCCACATATGGGTGGGTGTAGGATTTATTTTCATTCATAATTTATCTACTTATCTAGAAGAATGAATCAATGAATAAAGAAGAATTTTGGATTAATTTTTTTTTGTTATTTTAATTCAGATAATTCTATCGAATTCCACGGAAGTTTATGCTTTATTTATTTTTATTTGAATCAAATCGTATAAACATCTCAGTTTTTCTTGCGCTGGGTTTTTCTCATAAAGATGCAATGCGTGACTCAAATTTTGTGGTATAAACTGGTTGAAATTCTTAAGAACTATTTCAGATCGATTATGTTGAGTTCGAATGTTTGAAAGTTTAAAAAAAGAAATATCTCTATTGTTTCGAATACAGCTCAATCTTACACAAATATCCTGTTGGTTCTATTGTTTGGAGTAATATCTATTTTAAGATATCATTGTGTTAAAATGAAATGTGTTGTAAATATTTTTATACTATGGCGGCGGTATGACTTTTACCAGGGTATTATTCTCAAAATTTATTGATTTCATTTTTTTTAAACGAATTTAAATGAGGTATTACTTCTAGATTTCAGCGGGGAGGCCTTTGAGGTGCTTTTTTTTATTGCATTATTTTTATATTTTGATTGTGACATAAATTTCTGATTACTCTAAAAATTTTAACTGGTTCCCCCCCCCCCCCGCCACCGAAAGCAAAGTTTTAATAAATATTTTTTTTTTTAAAAAAATTTATTTAAAGCAATTAATACTATGTGTAGTGATTGAAAAGCAAAGTATATATTTTGCTATTTTTCATATTGTTAGTAAAATCAATAAGATTGTTTTTAAACATATTTATGAGATTCGGGATCAAAAGGAGTTGTTTTCAGCATACTTTGCACTACATATCTTGTATTTTACTGTGTAATAACTCTTTTTTTTATATTTGTATTGAATTTCCTTTTCTTTTGAAAGTATATGGTTTTTTTTTTAGAAAAGACTTTGAGGCGGTTTTTTCCAACTTTTGAAAGTAGAATCTCAATAAATAACTCATTTTTCTCTTCGAAAGAAACTTTGCAGCTCATTGAACTGGAAAATTTATCTTGCAAATGAAAAGTACAATATATTAAAAGCACATATCTTTTTAAATAAAAAAAAAATGTTTAAAAGTAATTGTGCTGTCGACAATAGTTAACTCCTTATTACGTCAAACACGACGACCACAATTTTTCTACCATTTCTTTTTATACGTATTTTCCATTTATTTTGCATATTAACAATGAGTTTCTTTTGAAACTGAAATTCCACCTATTTATTAAAAAAGAAAAAAGAAAACCACATTTATTATTCAAATGGAATCTAAATGACTTTAATAATTTCAGTTTAGCTTTTCTTTGCGGAAGTCGGACTTCTTAACAAACTTTTTTTTTCATCTGTGACTAGTAATTGTTTGGT
Organism: Nephila pilipes; assembly: GCA_019974015.1. Classification (NCBI taxonomy): domain Eukaryota; kingdom Metazoa; phylum Arthropoda; class Arachnida; order Araneae; family Nephilidae; genus Nephila; species Nephila pilipes. The sequence continues at coordinate 324,703 of BMAW01118669.1, forward strand.
AATTTATTGAAACTTTCTTTTATTTTAAATGCTTAGTTTGTTGATGATTATCGCATTGCTAAATTCTTGAAAATAGCGCAAATCATATTATTCAATTTAGTACACATACACAAAAAAAAAAAACATATTAATTTTTATTTCTTTTTAAGTCCCGTGCCCTTTTCCCATTATGTGTCTTCTCATTATATGTATTTTGATTCTGTCAAAGTTTTCATTTCTTTGGTGAAAAGGAGTGGATTATAAAAGAAAGTTATTCTTGTGTTCAATTTTATTGAAACATAAATTTTAAAATCTGGAGTTTTAATTTTTTTTATTGACCGTAAGCTGATGCAATACTTGTATGCAAGTTTGACTTGCATTTTGAAATTCTAAAATTCGAATATTTTCATTTCATTGATTCATTAAGCTTATTTTTAGCTTTGAGAACTCTCTCTTCGAGCAACACTAAGGGCAATATATATATATATATATATATTTTATTTTAATATAATATTTAGTGTTAAAAAGTAATAGAAATATTTTTTTTTAAAAAAAAGTCTCTATATGTAGTACAATATTTAGAAAGTGAAAGAAAAGAGAGGATGTGGCGTATTTAAATAAACCTAAAATGCATATTGTTTTGATATACGCACTTGTATTATTGTATTAGAATAGTTCTTGGAAGAAATTAATTCTGTATTCGTTGGTATTAAGGATGTAAAGTTATAGACTCGGGGGGGGGGGGGGGCGATAGCCGTTTTTGTGTCTTGTTTTTCTCTCTAAAAGCATAATTATTATACGTTTTAGTGCTCTTGGGACGTATAAATGCAAGAATTTTTTTATGTAAACTAAGACTTGGCTTAATTTTTAAGGAAACAAGGAAAATAATCTAGTTCTTTATAATAGTTACAAATTTTGTACAAATCAATATTTTTTGAAGAAAAATTTCAACGAAAAAGTTTGGGTTGTGTGAGATTCTATGAATTCTCATAATTCGGCAGATTATTTTTTGATTGTTAAGATTATTTTATTAAAATAATTTCTTATTATCTGATCATCTTAGTTACGTTACAAATACATTATTCCCATAGATACTTCCTGAACATGCAGTATTGTGCGCGTCATCGTACTATTATTCCGCGTAATAAAGCAATAAATTTTCGTTGGCAAAAGATTGGACGATCAAAATATAGTCATAGAAATATCTGATCTGTCACTTCAAATGTCAATTTCCGGAAACATTCCGTCCACAAATATATAAATATACTCCTATTTCTTCTCCATGACAAAACCACTGGCAATCGGAAAAGAAGAATTGTGTGAATTCATGTCACTTACATCATAACGAGAAACACACGAGTAGCTACTGAGCAATAAATATGCAGCAATTGCTGTATTTTATCTATGGAATGTTCTTACTGTTGGTTCTTAATTCCTCTCTTCATCCCCTCCTCCCCCTAATCCAATGACAAGAATGCTTTCGTTTGCGAATAAGACCGAGTTTATCACTAGCTGTTAGCTAAGTAATCGCCACTGAAGCGGCAAAAAATTATTGCTACAGAAGTCACTTCCTTTTCATGCGTTTGTGAAAGCAGTTCTAGGTGTTAATTTGGATATTGGCGAAGATATTTTTATTTCATGAAATGAATGGTTTCAAAGTTATGGTACGTTATTATTAGATGTTAAATAATTGTACATTAACTACTCAATAAATAAGAGTAATTATAGCATTCCCGAACAATATCGAGATCGATCGCCCATCCTTGGATAAAGATCTAAAAAATATTTTAGTGCTGTGCAAACTTATAAAAGCAGTAATTTTTATTTTTATCGTTATGCCTTTTTCAGACAAAAACAAGTTAAATACATATATATGGACCATTCATATTTATGGACATCCGTATGAACCATTCGTATTTAGTTTTGACCTCGTAGTATTTCTAGTTTTAGGAAGTATATTCTAAATTATGTATTTTTTCTGAAATTTGGAGAAGCCTTTCGAAGCTTTATTTTTAATTAAGAGAATAAATAATTTTGAAACTTAATCAATAAGGAAATAGAATTATTTAGTGTTAATAAAAAAAACCTTATTCGTGGATTTCGCTTCTAACGTTGCAGTTGATCTAAAAAAATTGATTAATGTAAAAAAGTATTTAAATACAATGAATCAAATTCTGTTTTATGTAGTCTTTCAGAATATTACTGCGTTAAACATATGATGAAGATAAATTGAAATTTAAAATATAGTTATGCATTATTTGTATATTTGAATGTCAATGACCAAGAAGAATTCAATTTATTACTTAAACATTTTTTCAAGATGCACGATTAACATTTTAATTTTTTAAAAAGCGTTTTATACACCTGTAAATATTTATTCTTTGTTTGATAAACCAAATATTGCGAAAAAGAGGGATATGAAATATTTCCTGTTATTATGTTTTTTAAGGCTTCCATTTTTTTTTATTATCCTAAAAAATTACGACATGTTAATTAGTGAACTATATTCGAAAAAAAAAAAAAAAAAAAAAAAAATGCTATCGATAAATCTTCTGTCTGATTTAAAATTCAAACGTTTAAATAAATACAGTTTAAAAGATGCAATATCCCATCCCAAATGGCCTCATCAGAATCAAGGCTAAATCAATCAAAAAGAAATCAGATTGGGTTGAAAGGAAAAACATGTCATATTAACGGAACCTTTATGAATAACGAATTGCGCATCGAAATAATTACATTTTATTTTGATGTATCATATTTTACTTCATGAAAACCCAAAAATTACTGAAGGGGATGTATGCAAATATACAAGGTTAAATGGATAAGTTTATTAGTATTTCAATATGAATGCGAATGATTTTGAACATGGAAACTTGTTTTTAAAAGCTTTGCTTGTGAGATTGGACGTTAATATGACGCCCCGTCCTCATTACCTTCACGTATTTGAAAAATTCATGTATTACAAATAAATACAGACAAGATGCAGTGTAAATAATCACTGAATTAACTAATTTTTATTCTTCCTGATTGAGTAATCAAATACCAAGATGATTATCATGATTGCGGAGCAAATCCTCAAGAGGCCGCTTCAGAGTTTAATATAAAATTCTATTTATCTTTCAGATTACTAACCGGATCCGAATCAGTGTTAAACTTGTAAGCCGGGACCGACTAAATATCCGTTCTCCGATGATAGCTTCATACTAACGGTTGAGTCTTTTTTTTTTTTTTATCTCTTTCTATGTGTAAGCGTAGTACTAATTACGTTGTTCTAAGCTTCCGATCTCTCTCAGTTACCATTAACCCACACTTTGAATTCTTCGCAACTTATAAATTATAGCTTATCAGTCTCATTCACTACACTTCAATATTTCTGTTCTATTTACACAAGTCACAGTTCACTCACTAAATGTTCTAGAATTAAATAACATCACGTGAAAGCCCCAAGAAATAAATTGAAGGGAAATGTGCGTTAGAATCCCTTTATATTCTTTTAAAATGAACATTTTCTTAAGGTGTTGAATGAATTGAAATAAAATTCATGTAAAAATTTAGTATTTAATTTATTTACTTACTTATTATCTTAATTTATATGTTAACGTGAATCCAAAAACATGACCTAAAATAAGGTCGAATTATTGAACAACTTTTCAAATAACTTATTTGTAATGTTTACATTTTTAATTGATTTCTATTTTGGCATATTTGAGGCAATAAACTCGCCAAATGGCTGGTATTGCTATGAATTAGATTTCATTATGTTCGCCTTACCATCGGAGTTTGGAAATGTTTTTCTGTGAAATTATAGCATAATAAAACAAAATAGCTAAGTAAGAGTTTTCTTGTGAAATATTTATTAGTTACTCGGTAAAAATTGCTACTTTATTAGTATTATATCGACAGCATTTCGTGGTCCATGCTGTGACTGTCTCTCAGTCCTTAACTTTCAACTCTTTCGTTGTATGACATCACCCTTTATGTCATCATGAGTGAGTCATGAGCACTAGTGGATTAATGGAGGAGAATTCTGAAGCATCCACTTCCCACCCTTCTTACAAAAAAAGCGTCATGTGAAAAATTCCCCACTCTGAGAGAAGAGAACCATAAACCATGTAATTCCCTAGAAATCTCAACGCTGATTGAAAAAAGTGCATGGGAAAGCAATTTTCCTTACAATTGACACTCCAATTTGAGAAAAAAATATTTCAAATCTGTCTTTAGACATTGGTGACAGCTCTAATTACGTTGCCATCAACACAGGCGAAATATTTGGCAGGTTTATGTTATTACACATCTTCTATGAAATATAGTTACTTTGAAGTTAAGCGAACATGTCAGTTGAACGATATCTGATGATAAGGAAAAATAGAATAATATTTTGAAATAACATTCTTTCAATGTCTATCATGATGATTTATCTTCTTTATTATGAAATACTGAGTTATAATTATAATAATTTTTTTTGTCTTATAAAAATTACGGTATCATAAGTGTCTTTCTTATTTTAACTGTTTTTCTGATCCATTACATTATTAGATCCTTTTCAGATATTCTTCTATTACGATATAAAACTTAAGTCATCCCCCCCCTTTTTTTTTTTTACCTTAACATATTTTTCGAAGAATAAACCCTATACATGTCGAAAAATTGGGACATTGAATGTTTATCTCTTATATTCTTTACAAGTTTCACTGACCCGAATTTGATTTGTCTTTTCAACTATCCAAATTACCTTCATTTAAACGTTATTATGAGAAAAAATAATGGAAGTGTGGCATTCGGGTCAAAAAATGTGTTGTATATCCATTTAGACATAATTGTAACTAAAAACTTGCAGATATGTCGAATGTATCGTTATTTTTGAAATTGGAATCGAATGACTTGAAACAATGTTTACCGAATAGAGTTGACTGAAGTTAATGAGAACTTATTGGTAGCTAATGAGTAATTCGGACGACAAAATGGTTTTGTTAAAAATGTTGTTTGACAAAATGGTTTGGAGATCTTGTTATACATGGAGTGCTTTTGTTAATTACAGTTTCGTAGTATTAACAAGACAATGAATATTGAATAGTCATTATCTTCCCGCTCAATATCACCGGTTCACCTAAAGGAATATTAATTAGCGTAAAGTTAATGTACATCCGAGCCACTGGTTCCTCAAAAGTACTTACTATCAAGGAAAGAAAATGCCTTCTTAAGATTCCTAATGCCTTTTTATTTTCAAAAGTGCAAAACTTTTTGAAATACAAAAAAATTGGTATTGTTAACAACAAAGAAGAATAAAAGACGATTCTGCCATAAAAATGAATTATCAAATATTAAAGTAAAGGCAAATTATAAATTATTAATGTAGACATAAATATTTGATTCGGATATTAAAAAAAGGAGACGATAAAACTATTAAATCAAATATTCCCGAGGAATGTGTAAGTATACCTTAAACAAACTTAAATGTAATTATTATCATATTGTATCATAATGCCATTCTTTGGAACCTTACACTACGTATCCTTTATTTCGTGCCCACTCATTTTTGTTGACGCCATTTTCTCAAAACAACATGTCAGCAAATGTTTTTTTTTTTTTTTTTTTAAAGTAAGTATTTGGGAGCTTAAAAATTCTATTTCACCATATTTTTAGTTTTATCTAGAGGAAATTTGTCTTGTTAAGCGCTTTGCTTTGCATCTAAGAATAATTTAGCGTGTAATAAACGAAAAACTAATATAACATAGCACGAGTAATCATTTTAAAATTTGAATTCTTTTTTAAAAAAATTATACAAATATTTATTTTTTTCTTAATATATAAATATATTTAATGCAGACTTATTTGATTAATAACTCTCTTCCAGTATTGCAAATAAAGTATAAAACTACAAGGATTATTTTTTAAATTTGGACATGCATTATTAATAAATATTTAGCAGAATCACGAATCAATTGTCTAATGAATAGAAAGTCAGAAATTGATGGCAGCCGAGTTATTTTATTGAATATTCAAAGAACTCAAAGTTCTAATATCTGGATTACTGTATCTGCGGATAAAACCTCTTGATCCTGAAGATTAAAACTAAAAAAAATTCTTAATTCATGCTCATTAATCGGATCCGAATCGCTAACAGCTTGGAAGAAGTAACTGTACTCACTATGTCCAGACAGACTGTGATACTTTTAGCAGGGGTTTCCAACCTTATGCTCGCGGGCACCATTACGCCCCACCAACGGTTTTATTTGCGCCCGCTTCTGTGAAGCATGGTAAAAAAATCATTTTCAATAAAATGTTGTGTACAATATTTTTTCATAGTTAGGAGGAAAATATAAGCATATTTGTTTAAAAAATGAAGAGAAATGTAAGCGTATTGTGTTTGATAAAAAATTGTTTGCAATTGTATGCTTAGCAGTTTAATTAGGCTTACTAAACGCCCCAATTATTTGCTAATATATATATATATATATATATAT
>BMAW01118669.1:333137-363332 GCA_019974015.1 Nephila pilipes
TATATATATATATATATATATATATATATATATATATATATAATTTAAAATTTTAAATAAATGATTGTTGGTTTAAATTTCTATTCGATTGCTAAATGCATTTTATCAATTAAAACTTTTAATTTACGCAATTGTTTTATATATATTGAAGACATCGTCAGTATATTATATAAAATTATAGTTGAGTATTTTGCGAAAAACAATTTAAATAAATTTTATTGAACTAAAAAGGAACGGTTTCAAATAAAATTATATTTCTTGGAAGTTAAATGCTCGTTGTGTTTTAATTTGCTATATATTGTGATGACCCCCCCCCCCCCCCGATATCAGGATAAAAGCAAAAATGCGTTTCCCGTAGGCTTTAAATGAGTATAGCTTGGGTATCAAAATATTATTTGTGAATTTATTTATGCTTATTAGTTTTGTAACTTCCCCTTCGATTTGTGTGGCAAATAAGCCATATTACATGCTTTTTATTTGACAGACTTTCATTTTTCAAGTTTTTAATTTCAAAAGACACTTTTCGTTACTCACTGAGATATATTCTGAAGGAGCTCATTTTTTTTGTTGTTAATTAACTGATTAGTATTGAATTGTAAAAATATTTTTTCTAATTCAAATACTTCTGTTTGATTTAAAGGTCACGTACAGTTATTTCATAATTAGAAATCATTAACAGTTGCTCTCGGCTCTTAAATCACACTCGTTTTCATTAAAATTCATACTTCATTAATTTAAAAGTGTGAAATGCATTAAATTAAATACTATTTGATAATTAGTTGATTTATTAATGTATTTTATTTCCTTAAGGTTTCGAATGACAAAACGAATTAATTGCAGAAGTATTTTAATTAGAAGTTGCGCTTGGAATTTAAACGAAAATAAAAGTGTAAATTTTAATATTAAAAACTCTTTAGTTGGTATTTTAATTGTTTAAATCTCGATTTTCAACTATTTGAAAATCTCGTTTCCTTGTCTCATTTTCTTTTATTTTTCCTTAATGTTTTTCTTGTTGAAAATAATTTAAGATCTCCCCCCTCCCACTACAGATGTCAAATATCAGTTTACGTCGTATGACTGGTCATGTTTGTACTTTGAAAATAATTCCGCGTTTTCATATAAGTATGATTTTCTTCTTTAAGTGTGTTTAACTCAGGGATGGGCAAACTACGGCCCACAAAAATATATAATATTTATATTGCATTAATATATAATATTATATATTGATGTAGAATGTATAATATGTATTGAACATAAAGCTAGCGCCGAAAAAGAAATGGGTTAGCTTGGGATCAGCGTGGAAAACGAATTCTTGTAGAAATGTTCTGCTTTCTCATTTCACATTGACACTTAAACTGCGCGTTTTAAGCTCCGCCCAGTGCCTTTCTGTTGTGGCACGAGCCCAGACAAGTATAACAAGACTAACATCTCCCTTTGTAAATTTCCCAGAAAGCGATGTTCAGTGATAATCTTCCTAAATGGACTATCCCTAATATTCCTCAAAGGCTTGCCTTCTTCAGGAAAGTACAATCATCATGACCTCGAGGCACCCTTGTGATATTTTTCTTTCCCATGGGGTTTATTGTCTTTGTGAACAGGGTTGACGCAAACTAGGGATATTCTAGCGATCCTTCTCTGTTTTCGACCCTTCTTGTCAATTTTTTTTTTTTTTTTTAATCCATTTTCGAACATTGATCATCACATCTCAGAATTAGTACATCGCAGCTCAAATCTGAATTTTAGGAACTTTTCAAAATACAACTGCAATTTCATTTATCACATTAATATTTGTTATGCTCTTAAAGTTTTAAAGTAAATTTTATTGACCCACTAATTTTCTTTTGTTTTTTAGCCCGTTTCCAAAGAAGTTTGCTATCACTGGTTTAGATGATTGTTAAATATTTTTCCTTTCATATGACTCTCTCTCTCCATCCCCATTTTAGTCGAGATTCTCATAATGTTCGAAATAAAGTAGTGAAATACTCTTTTTTTTAATAGTACTGCAACTTGAATTTGATCTAATGCTTCTGAAGGAAAATAAAATAAAAAGAAAAGCTTTGAAATGTAATAGAAAGAAAATAAGTTTTGAGTTTCAAAACTTCAAAAAAAAAAAAAAAAAAAACGTTTTGCAATTTTAATGTGAAGTGGAAAGGGAAGGAGGAATTTTCTCATTCGATTTTCAGAGTTTATTTATCGTTTTCATTAAAAACACTTGTCTTTAGCTAGCCAGAAAAGAAAAACAATGCTCGAATGTTTTATTGGATGCATTACGATTGAGGTTGGAAAAAAAAAAAGTAGATATTTGCAAGAATTTATTGATTTTACTGAGATAAATATAATACTGTTAAAGCTGAGACAATTAAAAAAAATTATCTTAAAGCTGAGGGATTTTTATAAACTTTAAAAATATATAAAACTAAACGAAAGAACTTTTAAAAACACATAGACAGTAAATCGATTTGTGTATTTAAAAAAAAACTTCCCTAAACTAGCGAATTATTTATTAAAATTCTCAAGTATTAATGTGTGTAAGGAATCAGAAAAATACGTGATAAAATTACAGCAAGAGCTAACATTTTTCATGTAAGTACAGCATTTACGACTCCAATGTCCCGAGTAATCTTTCCTTTTTCCCATGGTATCCTGTCTGTATAAACATGATTGACTCGTCCCCTGGATACCTTAATAACCTTTCTCTATCTTCATGTCCTTGCAATCTTTGTCTATTCTAAACTTTCATTTAATCCCATTTTCTTTCTTGCATTTATAGAGTTTCCTCCTCCCCCATAGACCATAGATTCACGTTTCTTCCCCTATCCCCAAAAATTAACCTATTTGTACCCTATAAAAACACCCTAATTTGTCTTAGCCTAACTGTATATGATACTTATATACGCCAAGCAAGCCAACCAACAAAAATAATAAATTAGCTTAAGAAATACTAAAATAAAACTCAACTCTACAAGCTTTTTTTTTTTTTTTTTTTATATATATTATATTATTTGTTTTTTTTTTTAAAAAAATATTATTCTATTTGTTTTAAAAAAATCACGAAAACTTTTTATGATCTGTAATTACACTAGTTGGTATAACTGGTCAGAATTCCGTGTTAATTTTTTCATTAAATTAGTAGAAATCGCTCACTATCATAAGAATGATGTGTAATAAATGAAAGAGTAAAACATATTCAGAATTCTAGTTTATTAAACTGATTAAAGGTTGTTATGAATCTATTAAGAAAAAAAAAAAAAAAAAATAGTTCTGCATTTCACTTATTTTGAAGGAAAAATTTTGAATGGATTTTATTCAAAATTCGACAGCTTCCTTTTCGGTTTGCGACACCATCATTAAATTAAATTGAATGCTCTCGGTTTCTTTTTTATACCCTGTGTAGTAAGCACGTGATATTGAGTGTACTTGAAAAGATAGGCGACCATCAAGAGCTTCCCGTCGTAAAACGCTCTTTGGTTTACCCTACTCTGTCAATATTTAAAGGATTTATTATCTATTTCAAGATATTCATTGATAAACAGCGCATGAAACTGGATTTTCGTCTTTCGTGGTTAAAAGAAATCGAGACCCCGAATGTCTCTTAGTATCGTTGCTCTCGTCTTCCGATGTTCACTTTTCTATGAGATCACTTGTTCGTAGATATGTTGTTCATAGATAAGATGGTTGTACTTGACCACCAAGCCCCCCTCCCCTCATATATTTTTTTAAAAATCTCCCTAAGTGATAAAAACTTTGATGAAACCAAACGCTTAAAGGATTGCGTGATGTAAATTGGTTGATTTTCTTGTTAATCTTTCAACGAGTTCCTCTTAAAAGTGTTGAAATTTTCAGCGAGCTTGTGTTGCATGGCGCGATAACGCTTAAAAATTCCAGTGATGAAGCATTGTTGATTTGTAATGCACAGTTTCATTTTTTTTTTTTTAATATTTAAAAAAGAAAAAATGGAGAGTTGTTTATCGAATTCATTCCCTTTTGAACTATCTATTCTTTGATAAAAATTTATGCATTATATCTTCATATATTTATCCAATAATCCAAAGAAATTTGTGATTTTTTTTTTTATTTCAGACATTTCTATTTTAAATTAACTATTTCGTATTATAAATAGAACGTTCAGATCTTCTGACACTGTTTTAATTTATGTTTTACTAATTATAAAATTATACATGATAATGACTTTGGTATGGATTCACTACGTTTACTTATAAATATAGTATGGTTTAACTGAATTATGAATAGGAATAAATTTTTTAAGTTTAAATTACCTAATATGGAGTTGTTTTATTAATTGATTGGAAGAATTTTAAGATAGGTTGTCAAACCACCTCAAACAATTGTATCCAGAGTAACCGAAACTTTCTGACTCCATTCTGTAGTTAGATCTATACACCTTTAATTTAGATCAAGAAATTCACTACTAAAAACTTATGCAAAGGAATAATATTCGCTGTTGAAACGAGAGCTAAATCAATTTTCTGGAAATCGTCTACAAGATGTTCAATCTCATTTCTGAGAACAAATTACGTTTGACCTTTCGTTTTTACTTATCATAAAAAGCTATCGACTCAAAATAAAAAGATACAATTGATTATCTCTCTTTCGATTTTGCTCATACTTCAGTAACTCTACAAGCTGGCTGAAATTCAGAACACTTACAATTGTACATCTGAAAATGACTTTAAAAAAACTACAAAAAACAGACAGGCGAATTTTACCAGCATGGAATTATACCTTGGATCAATCTTCTTGACCTTCAACTGAAGCACGCCAGTTCATCATCAATTTTTATGAATTTGGGTAAAAATATTCCCTCTCGCTGTTTTTGTATTTTTAATGTCTTGTTCGTTGAACTCGACGTCACGCAGCTGGTAGAATATTTTCTAACGAGCTGAAGGAAATGGTATTAGTACATGGGGCGGCTTTAGTTGACTCAGCAGGCGTTCTGTGCTCTCTTCTGTTATTAAGACTGTCGAAATCTGCCCAGGTTTTCTAAGCAGTCGCACCATGGAGTTTCGTGGTAGTCATTTAACTCTCGCAGTTAGCGATGACTGCTTCAGTTAGGTGGTCGGTATTTGAAATATGCCATTTGTGCAGTTGTGTTTGTCATGTCGAATGTATTCCTGGAATTTCAGTCTTTTGACTTCTAGGGTATGTGGATTTGAATAATCATTAAATCAAGGAGTGTTGTTAATTATTACAAGATTTAATTTCTTTTTTTCTTCGTTATTTACTGCAGGTTAAGAACGTGAATTATAACAAGATGTGAAGTTCGAACGAAATAACGTTGGGTTTGAAGCCATGAAATACAAATGTTGGAAGTGAAAATATTTGATTGGAAGTAATAAAAATTCTTGTGTGATGAAATTAGCTTCTATTTGCTTTGAATACAATTAACGAAACAAAAAATGGGAGGGGGGGGAATGCTTTATTTGTAACCAATATAAGCAAGCATAGGACATACTACAATTAATAAATGCTGTATATTTAATATTTTGGTTAAATTATTTGGTTGGTTTGTTAGGTATAAGTTAAGTGGAAAAATTGCCGAACAGAAATATTATCTCGTTTAACATATTCGAAGAGCAGAATTTTGGTGTTTCATCTCTTTTTCTCTATTTACCATTCGTGTTTTTTTTAATTTATTTATTTAATATTTTTTATTAATGTACATAATTACTTTCCGAAACCTTTGTAAATATATTTTAAATTTCTAATGGTTAAATAGTTGTGCATATTTAACATTATACACCTTTCCTGGTGCTGTTCAAAGTCTTATAAAGGCAAAGGCAAATTATTACTATTCCCCCCCCCTTTATTTTTGTTAAATATTTATTAATGTTTATAACATTGTATTTTGTTAATGCGCGATAACGATGTATTGCATCAAAATTTAATGAAATAAAGTAATTTTTTTTCCTAAAATTTCAACCCTTTTTATGTGGCTTCTTAGTACATTTTCTTAATACTTCTTTCGTCCCCACCTACCTCTCAAAACTTTATATTCTTTAAGTACGGAATTTATAACCACTTTACCTAGTCGTCTGCTCTTTCTCCAATGGGATTTGCTGTTTTTGAAAAACGCTGGCCGCACTCTCCTTTCTTCAGTTTTCTTGCTTATTTACCAATGTATACATTTTTCTTCATACATATATATAATGTGTGTGTAACAATTATTTATATGATACTCTTGGTTACTTGAATGAATTAAAATAGAACGAATAAAACCCAACCTTTACTGCTATAGTATAACAAATATTATCAGCGGTAATTCTGGGCAAAATTTGTGGTGTGTTTCATCCTATCTTCCTTTTGAATGTAAAATTAGCTCTTTGGTTTTCGTATTAAATAATGTGCTCATCATTTATTGCAAAAAAAAAAATCACTTTATTGCGAACATTTTTCATAAGTATGTTTATTGTCATGTTAAATCATTTCCCCCCCCTTCGTTTTTTCCCCCCGCTCTCTATTTTTTCTAGACTGAAGCCAAGCATTACAATGTTCCATATTTGAGAGCAAACATTAACTCTCAAGTCACAAAATAGGAATTTTGCTTTTGGAATATAGTTGTGGCTATTTTAGGAAATGTTCGACGTTGAATCAGTGTCTCTCATTCATCGCAAGTAGTGTTGTAAGATGAAAGATATAGACAGATATCTTGACAGATTGATGTCTGCGCGAGCTCACTAGACAAAGGGAGCACATGACCGTAGTTCGCTAGTAAGAGTGTCTTATGTGCGAAAGAAAGGTCCACTCATAAACAAAATCAAGGTTCCTTATCTTAATTCGTTTCTTATTTGCATGGTTAGCAAACTTGGTATTGTATTAGAGATTTTGTGGAAAATAGCACTTTACATCTTTCACAAGTCTATTACCTCCATCTTTTTAATACTTTTACGGCATTCGTTGAAAAAGTTTGGAATTTTTATATAAATAATGGAAATTCTCGTTTTGTAGAAATGAATTTTAATTATCTCGATTTTAGTGAAATTTACTCATATATATATTATTGACAAAGCGGCTGAGGAGAGGTGTAATTCTTCTAAAAATTACTTAGTCTGAAGTTTTCAGTGTGAGGTGTCATCTCAGGTATCCTCACCTTTTAGTCGTTTCTCTAAATTATCTATAATAACTTATGTAGCTGTTATAATTTATTTTGGGTGATCGATGTCATGTGATCAAATTGCGCCACATTCTGTACCAAACATTTGGCGTACAAGAATTTGACTTAACAGATATCTAGTGCTCTTGGAAAATTTTTGAAATCCAATAATAATCCACTGTGTTAATATGTTCTAGCTAAATCACTCGTTTTTCGCACGTGTGAATTTAAAAATTCAACAATCCAGTCAGCCAGCGTAGCATATTTTTAATTCGAGCCCACATCCAACACATTGCAAGACAACAAACATATCCGAACATTTATTAATTTTACTGTTTCATTTTGTGGTAACAAATCTATTCATGTTCGATGAGGTGTCTAAAAATGATTTTTAATGATACGATATATCCATTATGAAGGAATAGCTTATCTTTGTTTGTAATAAATTACTACGATATCGGACCGTGAAGAAATATTAATAAACATTCTGAAGAGCTCGTTAATTTTCTTTCTATTCACAGCAAATATGTATAAATTTTCAGATCTGCCAAGGAACACAGCTTGTAAAAGTCGGTATTATTATTTTTAAAACTTAACGAATTCGCATGTTTACTCTTGCAGTAATTTAATCAGCTCTAGTTTCACATTGAATAAGCATTAGTATTGGATAAAAGGTAAAAAGAATACGCAAACCATGTTGTTCAAACTAAAATTAAATTTTAGAGAGAATACTTTTTGCATGGATTTATTGGGAAAATAATCGCAATTTTGCAAAAAACAAACACTGAATAAATATAACGATCTCCAAAAATATTTAGCATAAATTGTAAGAAGCGAAATAAGCCATGACGTCATGTGAGAAAAAATGTATCACATTTATGCGCAGTGCAGACAAAATCTGAAGGGAATTTTGAAACAATTTCTTTGACCTTTAAGTTATTTCATATTTACACTAAGCCGTCCGCACACACGTTTTCCCTTTTATTAGTATATATTTGTCGTAAGACAAAACTGAATGTGTTTTTTATTTATTTATTTCTGAACTGATTTAAAAATCCAATCCAATTGTTGAGCAGTGTATGTTTTATATTAATATATTTATCATCATGATTATACATGGTGTGATTTTTGACAGCAGAATTTTTTTAAAAACAACAGCAATGAAATAATTTACCTTAAAATATTTGAATATTTTTTCATTTCCTGAATAGTCTGGTTTTTAAGTAGCAATCGTTACTTCTTAATTTTCTGTTTCTCTTTTTAAATGCATTTGTAGAACATGCGCGAATATTTGAAAGTGTATGGAAAATGCATTAAAAAATATCTTAACGGACAATTTTTTTTTTTAAATTCCTTCAATTCTTTTTGAAAATGTTAAAAGTGTAACAACTATTTATATGCTGGAATAGATAGAATTTGCTCTTCTGAACATATAGTAGAAAGAATTGTAAATGACATGTTTATGGCATTTTAAAACAATGGGTATTTATGTGATTAGCAGAATTACATTATTTTTTTAAAAATTGTTTGCACATTTACGAGCTATGTTTTTTTTTAAAAAAAAAATACAATTTAATTTTTTGATACTTTCTACATGCCTATATAAAACATTGCTATTTGTAACTTTTGTCAATTGATTTCTACTGTTTCAGCAAAATATTTGTATTATTTAAAAATCTGAGCTTAAATTCGCTTATTCTAGGGGGGAAAAACTAATAACGTTTGTACGTAAATGTGCTGTGAAACTTAAAAAATAATGGCAAAGGTGTCTGGCATTTTCATCATATTTAACGACGAAATTTTATACACGAACACGTTTTCCTAGCGAAAGAAAAATTGAAACACAAATTGAAATTCTGAAATATGTTCAATATGCAACGAAGGACGTTTTATGTAGGTTAAATGCTTATAAATTGTTTAGTGTTTCGCATTTATTTGTTTAAGAATAGCAGACAAAATATGAAAAAAAGAAAAGAAAAGGTAATGCACCTCGGTGGAATGTTTCCTGAGTACAAATGACCTTACATGTTATTATTAAAAAAAAAAAAAAATCTTATGCTAAAAAAGTTAAAAGGCTCAAAATTTAAAAATGCAATCTATTTAGACACTTTTATCTGTGAAAATCTTGTTCTACATGCTCAAAAAATTCGTTAGCATACGAATTGAAAACCGTTAACGGATTAGGTATGCATTGTGTAGGCGAAATTGAAGAGAACCGGCTTTATTTTTTTTATTTATTTATACAATTTTTTTTTTTTTTCAATTAACATTGCCGTGTCAAAACTAACCGGACAACCACCGGACGCAACCAACCAATTTGAAACAAGTTTTGCTTAGATGGCTTGTATTCATTTTGAAAGTTAAACAGTTGTAAATTCCTGACATTCAGAAGAGAGAGGCGATGAGTTCGAATTCTTATCTCGATACGTCACTTTTTAAAACGTATCTGAGGTAGGAAAAGCTATCTGTCGGGGAATCTGCAGCATTTCAAAAACAGAGATGTGTTGCTAATGGATATATTTAAAAATATATCGTTATTTCGTTCGCGCTTATTGTAAGGGACTGAAAAAAAATTTCATAAATAATTACATTATTAAATGTCATATACTTTAATTAATATATGACATGTTTAAAATTCAGTTTTATAATATTATTATCAAAACGACGGCATTCCATTTTTAATCGAAACATCGACATAAATTTAAAACCCGAACTCGTAGCTTTTTTTCCCCCTGGTAGAAAAATGTTCAAGTATTTGAAACATATTCCTGCTTCACTAACATAGAAAGCAGAGTATATTAATGTTGCAACTAACATTTTTTTTCTTGCCAAAAGTTTGTTTTCTCAAATGTCTTTGTAAGGAGACGTAAAATACCAAGTAGAATTTTCATTTTATTTGTTGAAATAAAAAAAAAATACGTTTCTTGAATATGCTTTTAAATTTAAAGGACGCGATATTAATATACGAGTATAATATCTTTTATAAAATATAATATTGTGTACTAAATATTTATATCTATATAATCCTATGAATTATACTAATATAAATATTTAGACAATTTTCTATCTAAGATAAAATGTTTTAAGTGTAGGACTCCCCCCCCCCTTTTTTTTAAAAAAAAAAACAAAAAACAAATGGGAAATCATCCTTGCCGACGATTTCCTTTCCTTTATCAGAATCGATTGCGATGAAGTTCCAGATCTTCGCCATTCAATTCTTACAGCAAATTGAAAGTCAACAAACCTGATCTTTACAACGCAGTCCAAATCTTGTGAACTCTCCAAAACGTATGAAACAATAGTGCTAAATAAGTTATGATCTGCGAATTTAGGGAAGAGTAGAATTTTGTCGTTGCCAAAAAGGTTGAGTTTTAATTCTGTTATTTTTTTTTTTTTTTTATTTACGTCTTGGGGGGAGGGGAGAGAAAAGCTACGAATACATTTCTTTGAAAAATTCTTTTTCAAATAAAATAATTTTTTGAAAATTATCGATAAATTAATTGGAACTTTTTGGTTATTTAAGCCTTAAAATTTATCAAAGTGGACTTATTTCTTATATCTTTTTTTTTTAAATTCCAGTCTGTTTAAAACTGTACATACGTAACTTTTTCATCATATTGTACCATGAGATTACATATGTAGTATGAAAGAACCTAGGAATTTTTTTTATATACCTTAAATGATATCGTTTTATAGATGTTTATAGTATTCACTTGAGTTATCCAGTGTTCAGTACAAAGGTGAGCATTTGCGAATATTATCAAGTTGTCTATTTGAAGGTTGAAATAATAGACAAACAACGAGTAAATGTGGATATGTGGAAGTGTAATGATCAAAATATTAGAAATATCTCTTGTGCGTATTCCTGAAACGTGTATCCAAGAATCTGCGCAAACGAGTTCCGCTGTGCCTTTAAGGCAGGTAACAAACATTTCGGAGATAATTATAAAATTCCATAAAAGTAAGGTCGATGAGTATTTTGGTGCTTTGTAAAAATTACATTTCTTAATTAATTCTTTCTTAACTGAAACAAGCTTTTTTTTTTACTGTCATTATTTCATCACTTACCTGTAAGAAAGCGTTTATCTTATATTCCCATGCATAAGCATTTATTTACGTTGTTACGACTGTTTAATAATTATTGAGATTTGTAGTTCTCAGTTCTAATGATTATTAATTTAGAGGGGAGAAATAAAAAATGTTTTAATTTCTTATGTTATTTTCTTAAGCATAATGTTGTAGGTATTGTTTATTGCACTATTGATATTGTTAATGTGTTGACCTTTTATTCTGACAAAAGTTTTTACTACATATTAATGTAAATAATCAATGTTTAAATTATTAAAATCAATTTGAACTATTAAAAAGATATTTGGAATAATTATGAAATATTATTAAATAATATAACTTTCAAATTTTCTCTGTATTTTTACAAATGCAATACACGATAGTGTCAAAAGTTTGATTATTTCATTTTTTATGCTTTTAAAATTTCTTTAAATTTGTATTTGTGAAGGTAATTCTCTTTGTGAAATTATATTATGATAAAAAGGGACTAAAAAGTTCTGCTTAAATATAACATTTTTGAAAAGACTTTTAACATGTAACAAATTGAGTAGCACTTTCATTGCAAAATTTTGGCCGTTTGTTCTTTTTTTTTTTTTTTAATTATTTTTTTCATAATTATTTTTTATTTTATTGAATTATAATTTGTATGTTTAATTTATCTTTTATAACGAAGCGCCTTCATACTGGAAACAGATGGAAACGTGTCACAGTTACAAAAATAAAATTCTGAAAGTCCCATATGTACACCAACCCTGTAAAAGCCTCTTCCATCTCGTTAATGGAGCTTCACCGGAAGTAAAGTGATATTGGTTGACAGATGGGCGACGGAACTTTTGCTTATTTTACGTAATATTAGCCATTCCCTCTTCGGAAGAGAGAGCATCCCTTTAGAGAACCCTGCACTGAATGTTCCAGTGGGAGGGCAAAGGATGCCAGTTGTCATTATCGTATCCTGTGCGTCGAATAGAGTTGTTGACACTTAAGACTGCCTTTGTCTAACACTAAAGAACGGTATCCTGACTTGTTTTCAAAAAATGCCTCAGTATTAATTTTAAGTTTGTGTAGTTGTGATCCCTAAACCCTTTATCATATTGTGAACTTGAAGAAGTAATTATTTTCAATAATTTTTAACATTTAAGTTTCAACTTTGGGAATTCAGAATGTACTCGTGGTAGGAATGCAAAATGAGCATTACGGATAGTGAATGGGAATTGAATAACTCACTGTAGCATTGTCCAGTGAATGTTTTTCCTTTTTATAAGAAATGCATGAGAGTGACCAATTTCACATCCCAAAAATATCATCGCCATATCTTTTCAAGCCGATGAGACCGTCTTTGCTTTCTTCAGAGCAGATTCATCGGATGTAATCCATTGTTTTGATTGTTGCTTGGTTTCCGGTGTGGAATGATGAATCCAGGTCACATCGACAACTCGACGCAATACGAGATCAATTCGCCGCGGCACCATCAGAATTGACTTATGAATCAATATTAAATTTATTCTTGCGCCGTTTAATAGATAGCAGCACATAATGATAACACAATTTTTTTGATAATCGTTATCTGTTGTCCAAAACAAGTATTTTTTTAAACACCTTTGTATTAGAAGATTCATTTGACGTTAAGCTAATGGGGATAGAATATGAAACATATTTTTTACAGAAACAGATTAATCAAAACAGAAATGAATAGTTTATTAAGATGTGCTAGTCTCTGACCGCGGTAACCGATAGGTCATGGTCGCGAGCTCGTGGCTGCCATTGTATCCTTCAAGTCGTGGACTCGAGTCCTGATGCCACTAAAGATCCGTCATATAGCGGGGCTTATGTACGTTAAATCTGTCGAGGCTCCAAATTTTTCCGTTAGTGTGGTATGGAAGTTTGGAGAGAGGGATACCAGCTCAGGTGTTAACCTCATCACTTAACCGAGGCTCAAAATTGTGAGATTCGTCACCAATAGCTCTCGTGTTGCTTCTAAATGTGGTGTAAACAAACAATCAATTAATCTGTACGATAGTGAGATCAAAATACGATATCTTTACTGGAGTATGCTTCTTTCTGAAAAATTAGATCTTAATTTGAAATAATTAGCAATTACAGCCTTAATGTTAAAAAAGAGAAGTTTTACGAACATCTTTTATTTAAAAAAATATCTAAAAATCTA
The DNA here is from genome assembly GCA_019974015.1 of Nephila pilipes. Lineage (NCBI taxonomy): Eukaryota > Metazoa > Arthropoda > Arachnida > Araneae > Nephilidae > Nephila > Nephila pilipes. Next base: position 346,481 of record BMAW01118669.1, read on the forward strand.
TTCTCTAAAAGTATTTTACCGGTTTAGTTAGTAACTGGCAAAAATAATTTTAAATTATGTCACATGCATACGCCGCTTTATTCGCTGGTTTCTTTTGAATACAAGCGTGACATCCTTTCTGTCATGCGTAACCAAATGGATTAAGGTTAACTCTGTTTTAAGTTAAGCTTTGCGATGGCTTTCATTGATAATACGAGTCAGAAATAAGCTCTGTGCATCTAACGGCCGAGGAAATTGGAAAAAAGTTTCAACTTATTATTAGTATTTTATTATTAACTGATTTTCTTTGTCGTTCGCGGGGCAATTCGTCGGGAAATAAATACTTATTTTTAGTTACACAGTTATCAAACGTAACCATGATTAAAATTTGAGTTAGAGTCTTATCTGGACGTCAGTCCACAAGATGTAACGGACGCGATGGAACATTATGCTAAGGCAAACTGATTTCATTTTAATTTGATACTGAACATAGCTAGGCTTTTTAAAACTTTTTTCTGAATTTCACTTCGTGTGTGTGTGTGTGTCATCAAATTTTCGATCGTTAATTTAACCAACTTCCCATCAAGCTAGAGCTTTGAAATTTTGGGAATCGTTCGTACTCGCCTAACAATGCAATATTTAGACGTTTGCGACAAGTTTTAACTAATATTTTCTTTAATAATGCAGTTTAGTCCAATCACTTGGCGCGATTTCAAAAATTGGCATCAAACTTGGTGATTTTTTTGGGCTGAACGTTAAGTCCGTAAAACGGACCAGGGAAGCCACATTTGGCAAAATACCACCAAATAATTCTTGTCGTCAAGGGTGATTGAGTTAAACTGCATTCCAACCATTTAATTTACCGGATGAATTAATTAATTTTAGTGAGTTTTAACGCTTTTATGTATTTCACTTGGTGTGTGTCTGTCTCTGCGTGTATCAGTGTGTCATCAAATTTTCTATCATTAATTTAACCAACTTCCCATCAAACTAGAGCTCTAAAATTTTGGGAACCGTTCTTACTTATCTAACAATACAATATTTAGATATTTTCGACCAGTTTTATCTAATATTTCAATAATTTTCTTAAATAAACTTTGTCACCATAAGAAAACGTTGTTTTTAAAAACGTTGGTTTTTATCTCGAATTATTTATTATATGATTGGTTTACCTTCATAATGATGGGTCATCTTATTTATACCCTTTTATTACTGTTTTATTACTATCGTTTTAAAGTTATGCATTTGCCTTTTTGAAGACTGGCATAGGTTTTTATTGCAGAATATTAATATGTTGAAACTTTCGCAGCAAGGAATTTTTACCGAATTTCCGCTAACTGATTGCAATATATTATTAACGATAGGGAAGTAATTGCAGTTATGTTTTGGAACTAATATTTATGGCTTTCTCTTTTTTTAATGATTGTGCATATATATTTTGTGTGTGTGTGTGCATGTCATTATTATTAATTGTGTGGCGTTTTTAGCCCAGCCGTGCTGAGTGTACCACTAAAAAGTTTACGTGAGAAAACAGTATGAAAATTATATGGACAATAAATGGCAGCTACATAAGTATATCCCCTGCTTCATTGCCTCTCGCCGCTACCTGTTTATGCCTTTACTATTGTTCGTTAATTCTATTGGTTTTACCTCTACGATCAGACGGACTATTGTTCCTTGTGGGAGATTTGTGTGCTACGGTTGTGCATAAGGATTAGATGAATGCGTCTACAGACTTGAATAGACTGAACAAAATAAATCACCGATCTTTATCGAATGGGATTAACACTCTGTTCTGTGATTAGTTTCACTATGTTGATTGTCATATAACGTTGTATAGCACTTGCAATTTTATTATCGGTGAATCATTGTTAATTAATTGCATCCATGCTGTTAGTAATCAGATTTGTTTTTAGTGTTGCTTAAGCCTCACATTAGATTACATTAAACGACGTGCGTTTGTCTGCTCCTCTGTTTTTAAACTAAGCCGATTCAATTTCTGTTTTGAAAATGGCATTATACAAATTCTGGTACCTGTGAAATTAATATGATTGATACTGCGAGATGTTGATCACACTCATGAATACTTGAATCTCAGATGGTAGATTTAAATTATAAAGGAAAACGAAGTAAAATTATGAAGTGGAATATCCATATCATAATTTCTTGAAATTCGTCTGTAGTCAGAATTTGGAATATTTTGAGAGTAAAAATAAAGAAGCATTTATCGAATTTTGTTATAATTGTTTAAAGAAATTGATTGCACTTGACTTCGTTCTTTTTATGTGATAAATTTTTAATTTTTGTTTCGTTTTTAGATATCCGAAAGTAGAGAATCATGAATGCGAGTATGTAACATTGAAATGTTTAGTTAAAATATTAATTAGTTCCTAGTAATCATAATAAAGTTAAAGTTTTTAATTTCTTTTGTTTTTTGTTTTTTTGACTTTCCCTTCTCAGATGAGCTGCTCTCTCATAACACATGTATTGATTTGAAATGAAATTTCATTAACATGATACAATATTATGTCTGTCCATGTTTCTTAACTCAATAATTTATAAATAATACATAAAAAATTAAAAAAAAATAGATTAAGTTATAATAAGTATTTTTAATATATTGAACATTTTCCTTTATATTTCATATATTGAAATCACGCTAATGTGAAAATTGTTAGTATTTGTTTTGAATGAGAATGTTACATTGCATTATAACCGGTTCTACGAAAAGTACTGAGTTAACTGAATACATTTATAAGGAATAGAAAAAGTTAGTTTCGTATGCAATTTTAAAAAGGGAAGGTAACTCCATTCCCTGCCACACTAATGGATCTCCCAAAATCTTCTCTCGAATGTCTTATGAATTACCTCAAGATTATAAAATTACTGAAATAAATATTTTAGTGATTGGCAAGAAAAATTGCTAGCTTTGATTTTCAATGTTTTATTTTCACAGAGTATGATTTTCTGATTTGATCGCTTTAATGTAAACGAATCCTGATTTTTTTTTTTTTTTTTTATTCTTTTCTTTTTCTCATAAGATAAGGAAATCTCTATAAAGTTCTTTTATCTCTTAATTGTTCTCAATGTTTCACAAAATTTTCAAAATAAAAATTACTACAACCACTTTATCCAACATATCGTTTGTTGCATGAAAATCACCGCAATCAGATGCGATAATAACCTCACACACTCCTAGAAAAAAAAAATCGAACCATGGAATCCCCCCCCCCCTATTCTAATTTGCAAATTATTTTTACGGAAACAGTTATTATAAATTACCAAACGGTTTATGTAAATTAATGAACCTAATTTCGTTACCAAACGACTTATAAGAAAAATATAAAATTAATTCATCAGATGATTCTTCGGAAACTGATATCAGATTGCTTTTTGTTAATCCTTATTAACTTATATGCAAGGTTAATTTTATGAGTTTTATGTGTGTCCATTCGTTTTATTACCATAAAGGAGGGCGTTTCCTGGCAAAATCTTCTAAGAAATTTATTTTCGTTACATCACCTATTTGTTCCTTAATCTATTTCTATAAAATAAGAAAATACGATGCATTTTATATTATCTGTTTTAGTCTACAGTTCATCCAGTTCTGTATAATTGAAAAAATGTAATAAAATGAGGATTTATTTGTTGTCATATGTGATCAAATGATTTGTTTGACAAATCATTTTGCTGTAAAAGAACAATATTTTATGATTAATTAAATTTTTTTTAAAAAATTTTCATTTAATTTCATGTGGTAATATAAAACTCATGGATTTACAATTAAATGATTTTGTCTTTAAATTTAATTGTTTCAAAACTTTCTGTGGAAGGTTGACTTTGCAGAAAAGCAGAGTTCAGTTCTATGGTCCCCCCCCCTCCCCATTGTTCAGTGTTTTTTTTATAATTGACTATTTCAGGTACTTGTTTAAGTTGTTTATTTTTTGTGTTTACGGATACTTCTATTCCTTTTTATAGTATGTAGTAGGTTTCAAAAAGTGTTTCCATTTATGAGTGTTTGTTTCTAATTAAAAAACAAACAAGGCCTTATAATTTTTAATTACGGGAAAAAAGTTTTTTAAAAGCTTTTCTTCTGTGGAATGAATATTTATTAAACCATTATCGCGCAAATTCGACGTAAGATTTAGATTTATTTGCATCTTGATCGTAACCAGCTGCCTGTATCTGTCAGATTCAACAATTCATTTAACACAGCCAAATACGTCTTATAATTTTGAGCCATAGTCCAATGACGAGATAGATATTTGAACTGGCATCCCTTTCTCCTTGTCCATTCCATGCTAGAGACAGGCAACACCTACATAATATTTGGAAATTTTAATGTTAAGGACCAAAGGTAATAATTTGGTTTGCTGGAATTTAAAATTTTTCGTCCGAGATATAAAATATTGTTATATCATTATAAAATTAACATTTGTTTTGTCAAAATATTCGCAGCGAAAATTCTAAAAACATCTTAAATAGTAAGTACTGCATGCTTACTTATTCTATCTTATCCATTCAGCACTGATGAAGATTTCTCTGCTAACTCGAAAAATTAATGAACCGTCTCAAATAATTCCAAGATCATCTGCGATACACTTTTATTACCTAGTGTTTTTTCCTCATATATTGTATCCAGTACTTTCCACTTTGTGTCAGTGAAGCGTGATGTGAACTGAAGCAACTTTCTTATCTGCTAGCTAAATATTTTCTCTCCCATCCTTTCCTTTTGTTGTTTGTTTTCTTGTGTTATCAGGGCTGTCAATTTCAAATTTGTATTCGTCATGTCTATAACCATGAATGCCAAAAATATAACGTTCTTAACCCTGCCTGAATTGAGATAACTTCTCGCGTCTTATCGAGTTGTTTTCCTAGACATTCCATTGCGACTTTTCTGCCATAACATAATGTGAATATTTTTCATTGACTTGTATAGGGCTCTTTTTAAGGACTATAAATAAATTTAACTTTAATTCTTATCAGATTAAATTTTTTTTTTTTTTTAAGTGATATTTTTCTATTTATGTTGTAATGGAAAACACGGAGAAATGATGCCTGTTGATTTTAGTGTTCTAATGTATCTTTTGAAAAGGTGGCTTATAGCATTGGTCACATTTTGAATTGCGAAGTGATTTATTACATATTTTACAACGTTTTTCTGAATTTCACTTGGTGTGTGTGTGTGTGTGAGTGTGTGTGTGTGTCATCAAATTTTCGATCGTTAATTTAACCAACTTCCCATCAAGCTAGAGCTTTGAAATTTTGGGAATCGTTCGTACTCGCCTAACAATGCAATATTTAGACGTTTGCGACAAGTTTTAACTAATATTTCAATAATTTTAATAAGTCAAAATATTCTTTCCCCTCGGCGCTTTTAGAATTGAGGAAAAAATTTCTTTCCCCCTCTGGGAGCACCGGGCACTCCCCACGCAGCATGCGGTATCGTAAACCTTTTGTACTCACAAAGGGGAGATACTATCTCCCCTTTACTATCTCCGAGATAGTAAGGGTTGCTGACTTTTAGTCAGCAATCATTCACAAGAAAGAAAGTTTCCAATATTTGGCGCCATGTCTTATCACAATAATTTTTTCTGAATTCTGGTTCCCATTCTTTTTTTAATAGAATGACTTACAAACTTTCAAATACATGTTTTGATTTTATGAGTATTATGAATTTTTTAATACTCTCACAAATGTCTCTTTTTAAGTGAATTTTAAAATTAAAAATAACTAACAGTTTTAACTAATATTTCAATAATTTTCTCTAATAAACTTTGCCACCATATAAAAACGTTGTTTTTAAAAACATTGGTTTTTATATCGAATTATTTTTACAACGTTTTTCTGAATTTCACTTGGTGTGTGTGAGTGTGTGTGTGTGTGTCATCAAATTTTCGATCGTTAATTTAACCAACTTCCCATCAAGCTAGAGCTTTGAAATTTTGGGAATCGTTCGTACTCGCCTAACAATGCAATATTTGGACGTTTGCGATAAGTTTTAATTAATATTTTCTTTAATAATGCAGTTTAGCCCAATCACTTGGCGCGATTTCAAAAATTTGCTCCAAACTTGGCTGGTTTTTATTTATTATTATTATTATTATTTTATTTTTTGTTTAACTTAAGTCCGTAAAACGGAACAGGGTAGCCACATTTAGCAAAATATCGCTAAGTAATTCTTGTCGCCAAGGGTGGTTGGGTAAAAATGCATTCCATTCATTTAATTTACCGGATGAATTAATTAATTTTAGTTAGTTTTAACGTTTTTATGTATTTCACTTGGTGTGTATCTGTCTGTGTGTGTATCACTGTGTCATCAAGTTTTCTATCGTTAATTTAACCAACTTCCCAGCAAGCTAGAGCTCTGAAATTTTGGGAACTGTTCTTACTTGCCTAACAATGCAATATTTAGATATTTGCATCCAGTTTTAACTAATATTTCAATAATTTTTTTAATAAACTTTGCCGCCATATAAAAACGTTGTTTTTAAAAACGTTGGTTTTTAATTCGAATTATTCTATTTAATTTATTTAATGTCGAGATTAAATAGCGTTTGAATGTATTGTTTTAATTATAAATTTGAACAATGACTGCTTTCTTCAATGCTATGCACAAAATAATCAAGAAATAGGGCATAAAAGATTGTGTTCTAAGCAGAAAATTTATGTTTTATCTTAAAGTTTTCCTTCAAACCAAGTAGTTTTTATTCGAGTGAGTTTATTTTTCTTTAAATACCTTAAACGATATGGCTACTTGGAACTATATGGACGGGGGGCTTCAGTTTATAAAACAAACAATTACATAATACATTATTTATTCATTGGAAGTTGAATTCTTGAAATTTTATATGGTTTGTTTCTGAAATGCATTATTAAAAAATCAGCAAAATACTTACATATAATTACTGAGAAATATTATCTTTTCAATTTATGCATGAAGCATCGCATTTTCAAATTCCTGGCCAGATTTTTTTTCTTTAGAAATAATTCTGTATATCTGCTTCATTGGAAGTTACCTTAAGTGAGAAAATCGAATCATGGCCAAATGCATTGTGATCCAAAATAGTTATACTAATTAATTTAAACTTATTTTTGAATCAATAGCACGAATGGGAATCATATAGTGATTCATTTGGGCAAGATTAATGGATCAAAATTTTTCCCGAATTTGTTGTAGAGACTTGATGAACTTGTGTAGCTTTCGATGTTCTTAATAATAGTTTACTCTAATTTTTGTACTATTGAAAATCTTTTTATGATAAAATGTTCTATATTATATTTTGTTCGCTTTTGACCGACTTCTAATAGTAATACAAACAACACTCGTAAATTAGATTGAAAATATTCTTTAAAAGATGCATTCTGAAAAGCATTACAAAATTAGAACTTTTAATTAGCTAATAATCATAAAATATATTTGTCACTCTCCTAAGTAAGCGTGAAATTTCATTTACGTAGCCTTTTCATCGACATTTTTACATTTCGTTATTTTTGACTAATTATGTCTCAAAATGGTGTTAATTATTAAGCTCTTATCTTCCTGAAAGCGTGTTTTTTCTTTTCTTTTTTTCTTTTTTTTTTTCCACCTTAAAGAGGAATAAGAATCGTGATTAAGACCATGGTCATGGAATTCGAATGAATTTAATGAGATCAGGATGTTAATGAACCAGATTTGTTTGCATCGGTGTATTAAATTAAATGATAATTTAAAAAAACTTGTGACTATTGACACGTGTATGAAACTACTGTAGAATTGTACTTATATGCTAATTAACACTACTAATGGCCGAGGAAATTAAAAAAGAAAATGAGGAATTTGCATGGAACATAATCATTTAGAAAATTAGAACACTGTTCTGAAGGTTAGCTACAGTTAGACCTTTTTTTCATATTTATGTGGCAAATGTTTTGGAAAACAGCTTTTTTTTTTAAAAAGGGGAATCAATAATGGCTAATGGTCGACAAAAAGATTACTGGAGGTGAATGTCATCTTGGAAAAAAAATAAGAGAATGAATGATTTGCGAAGGATCCAAATCTTATTTTTATTGATCATTACGTAACTTATTAGATTGTAAGAAGAAATTCTCAAGAACATCAAGTAGACGAGTGAGTTATAATGTATGCAATCACATGTTTATTTTACATATCCATTGCGCTTTCAAAAAGTGCTATGGATTTGTAATGGCTATTTCCCAGAGTAGTAATGTGTATCGACAGGAAGTATGCATTGTGCAAGAGTTCTGATTTTCTCATTCAGAGAAAATATGAGTTAGTTAATTAAATGTATTTTGGAGACAGTTATGCATTGATTAAAATCTGTTTCAAAAACTTTTTGTTTCAAAAGAACACGCTTAAGGTGGAGTCACGCTCATGTTTTATGATCTAGTAATGACAGGATATAAATCTTTATCTACGATACGTTCCTTTTTTTATGGATAACCGTATCCTTAAGACATTTTATTCGAAAATTAAGAAAAAGAATAAAGACCTTTGCAAATTCTTTATGTGTTAGTGCATAACTCACATTGAGTTAATCGAATTCGTGAGAAACGGTAAAAGTAAGAACTAAAAATATGAGCCGTATTTTAAATCAAATTTGCGTGCAGTTACAAAATAATATACTCCAGAGTATTCTTTCTGATTATTTTAATCTGTTATCAATTCTCACCCAGTTTCAAGGTGTTCTAATCCATTATAAATCAGTTTTTCCACATTTACTGTTTCGTGTCATAACAATGATTTATTTAATTATTATTTTGATGCCTTCACTTATACTGCTGCTGCTTTTTGTTAAAATGGTTTTAAACGATAAATTGAAAATCAATTAAAGAAACAACACAGTCGTGGTTAATGTAAAAGATAGTCGACAAGAAGAAAAAAAATAAGTTCACTTAGCTCTTAAATTTTCTCAATTCACTTTTCGAATTTTTTATTTTAATTTTGGAATGCGCCTTGTAAAATATAAAAAAAAAGGTAATAGAATAAGACAGGGGGAGAAAGGGGCAAAACACAGAAATAAATAGGAAATTGAGAACCTCCGAGTTTCGGTACTGACCATTTGTGAACATTACTATGAATTTTTTATTTTTCTTAGTTTCCTTTGTGAAACTGGTTTAGAGTACGCTAGACAGAATAGCCGTTAACTTTTACGATGTTTCCGGTGGAAATTGAACAGGTGATAAAAAGAAGACCCTGGTATTGTTTGCTTTCACCTTGAAACTTACTCGGAGGAGAAGGCGGGATTAAGCCCTCTAATTGAATTCTGAATCGATATCGATGCAAATTGTCCGTCATTGTTTCATTTCCGTTTTCGTTTGTATTTTTCTATTTCTTTTTAAAATAATTTTTTAGAATAAAATTTTACCTTTCGTTGAGACTTATTCGTTGTTTCCGTATCTTTTGTAGTAATTTATGTTTGCATATATAATTTTTTCCCCCCCAAATTATGATAGCAATAATTTTCATAATTGGGATTTCATGTTATTTGCTAGATATTCTTTAAACCGCACTATCTATGTTACGCTGTTCATGCATTCGTTATAATGGTGTTTTCCAACCTTTTTATGGTATACGTACAGGATAATGTTTAAAAAAAGGAGTATATATATATATATATATATATATATATATATATATATATATATAATTGATAACTTCCTTCCAGTTATGAGCGTCTTTATTGTTTTTGTTCTGTTTTCCTTGTATGATCAATAATCGAAAGAAAAACGTGTCTTTATTATTACTTTATTGGATAATATATATGTAGGTAACGTTAGAACTTTTATGTTTGTATTTTAAAAGGTTTTCTCCTGCTTAACTATATAATTTTGTTCATTGGAACTCGTAAATGCTTTTAATTTGTGTTTTAAGTTTTTTTAAAACTTTCGTGTTTCGCCATTTTTATTTTCATGTTCGAAGTGATTAAAAGACTTTTAAAATAGTTTAATAATATTAACCACATAAATAATATGTGGTTAATATTTTGTATTTCGTCCTTAAAATTAAAATCAACAAATTTTCATTTCGTTATGCCAGGAATGATATTTATTGATATTAATCACTATTAAAACTTTGACTAACTTCAACCTTATAATTTAGTTTTTTTTTTAAAAGGAAAAGTAATGAATAAATGAAATATTTTTAGAGTGTTTTTTTTCTTCTTTGGTTTATAAAGCTTTATAGCAGCAAAGCTCACATTTGCGATTTGATCTCGGTATTGAAATACGCAATCAAACGTTACGATGAAAAATATTCACATCTCTTTATTAATTACTTTTGCCAAAAATACGAGCTCTGCCTTAAGATTCAAGTGATTTCCTACTTTTTTAGCTTCGGAGAGGGAGGGAGAGAGAAATATCTCCATTTCTAATCTCTGAAACAGGAATTCTGTAATTTAACGCTGTAGGTCTATGATAAAATACTTAAAATACATTTGAGGTTTATATAATTTTTTAATCGCAGCGCTCTATTTTATGGTTTTTTACCGAATGTTGTTAAAAAGTAAATATCTGCATCAAAATTTAAAAATAGATCGTAGGAGAAAAGTACGTTAAAAGTTGTTAATTTTGAAGTATCATAAGTCAGGTTTTCAGAAGTTAATAATGTGTCTGGGAACCTTATTTAATGTTCCAAATTAGGAAAATTAGGTAATTATTTCAAAAGCCGTGAGGCCATGTTCTCCTGTCTTGACATTGTCCCTCCTCTCCTCCGACACTCATGCAATTATACTGGTTAGTTAATGATTCGGAAACGTGAAATTAGTTCTTTGATCTTGTCCTCTCTAGACTTGTCTGGAAGTAAAATGCACCTTGTCTCTTGATCATGGGTCAATGTGATTAACAGTTCCTGCCAAGGTTTGGTTCCCTTGGAATAGTAGTGTAGTAAATTGAGAATGCCTATTTAAACCGCAAAACCTCGTTGTATTTCCCTTGCCCCCCTTTAGAATTGATGCCTGCCGGTTTGAAATATGTCGTAGTAATGTATCATTTGTAGGCAATGGCCATCGATCAGTAATGAAGCGTTTGGTCTCTTTCAATTAGTTTTTATGACGCAAACTGTTGATATATGAATAAAAATATTTTTTAGAAATTCTCTTTACGGTGTATTCTAAGATATTCTCACTTTTTAAAAAAGAAATTTATTTATAGAAGAGACTTCATTTGTCTTCTGGCTTCTTTCTGTCTCGCAATTTTTTTTTCTCTTTCCACTTTGTCAGCATGAGCTTCAGAATTTTAATAACGATAGAATTTTGATAACCTTCGGTATTTTTTCGCTCATATATACTACAGTTCAGCTACTTTTTATGTAATCGGTAATTAAATCTTATCTACAAAAAGACGTTGAAAGCTTTCTTTAAAGTATCAATTCAGTATTTCAAGTGTGTATAATCGAAAAAGAGATTTTATAGCTTCAAAGCTCGTTTTCAGGTTTTCTTTTTAGTTTCGAGCATGTGTAAGAATGCTGAAGTGATTATTTATTTATTATTATTATTTTGCATTGTCTTTTTATTAACTGCCATATAAAATATGTAATGAAATTTGAGCGCTATGTCGTATTATTTACAGAAATCCCAAATAATTAAAATTTATTTTAAATTTTATTCTATTTTCAATTAGGTTGTGTATATCTCTTCTATAAAAAAAATCAGATTTTTAAGTATTAACTGAAAGATGCTGATGATTTTTATGGACATATATGGAAACAGAACTCTCTAGAGTTTTAAGAATTACGAATGGAATTTTAATTTACGAATGGGGTATGATTTTAATTGCTAAATTTTCCTAATGTATCATTTTTTTCATTTTTCATTTTATGATTTTTCCCCTAATTTATCATCAAATTTTCCTAATGTTATATTAGACTCCCATTGTGAGTCCAAAACCGATGATATAGTTCCAGATGCCCCTTCAGGGCCTACCTTCTTTCAGTAAGTATGGGCAGCATGACCCCAAGGAACCCTAATGATCTGTTTCTTTCGCGTGGGATTTATTGTATTTGATAAACACGGTGATGCAATCCTGGGATACAAAACGATCCTTCTCTATTTTCGACCCTCCTTTTCAACCGATTTTTACCCCCCCCACACACACACTAACTTCTAGATCACGGATAGCGTTGTCTGGCACAGCATAACCAGATTTGGTTCTTGCACCATAAACCTTAACTTTCATTCTTTCATATTACATCACGCTGATGTGGATAATTAATAATAATTTTTTTGCAAGTTAAAAAAAACTATTTTTTAAAAAAGATGTATTTACCCATTTATTTCATCACTGTTGATTTTTTAATTGTATTTTTAGTTTAGATTGTAATGTTGTGTATGCTTCTTGTTTATTAATAGGCGTCCTGCTTCTATTTGTTGTAATATAGATTCAATAAAGGAATAAGATAAATTGGTGAAAAATATGTTTTGGAGTTGCATTTGGTTAAATCCTTGAACCGAATTTTTATTATTAAATCTTAGAACTGTAGACAGTTTTTGAAAAATAAATCAAGATATTCAGATGCATTAGACGTATATGCCCAACTAGCCAACCATAAATACTTACAAACTCTTATCATTAACAATTGCTTTGTCAGACAACTGGTTCAGTCCAATAAGTAAAGTTATTGTTTTTTAATGTTTTGGCTAAATGTTCTTTCATTGACCTGCCAGACTTATCACCTTTTTTGGACGAATAATAGTCGACAGACGGATGAGTCCCTCATGTGCAACAAAGCATTTGCTGTCCGCTTTGTTAGTGCACAGACGATTTTTGCAAGTGTTTTCTGTAATACGTTAAATGGGTCACATTTGTTTCTGAAGCTGCTTTGTTATCTATTTGATTTCTAAATAGTGAACGGAAAATACTTTTTTGTTAATGGTGCTAATGATATCAAAGGAAATTGACTACAAAAAAACCCCCATCTACGGTTTGATAGAGATAATGTAGTCTACTTCGCGTGTTTTGTTTAAATTTTATTCATTGGAATGTTTTGGAGAAGTCTGGCAATTATAGGAATTTTTATATTTTCACAAAATCATGTGTAAAATCGTCTGTACTCTTCATTTTGATATATACTGATATCAAAGAGGAATATTATTACCGTGTTTTATTATTAAAACCATCATATCGTTATTGAACTCGTTTTAGATCTTGAAAAAGGCGAAAATCAAAAGCTGGTTGAAAAAAATCGTATTTCCTCTTAAAAGGGTGTGCTATTATCTATCAGGGCATCTGAGGAATTTAATAAAATATGAAGAAATATTTCAGTCATTTATTAAGTTATTCACTGAAATATCACTAAAGAGGTATACAGAGTACTAACTTACGATGTAAAAGGTAGGGCTTAACGCAAAATCTGTTAAGAATCAACACTTGAGATTTATAAATGTAGCAAGTCTCTCGCGTCTTATAATTTGTGATTTATATATACCGTGACTAATAGGTGTTGCTGCTCTTTGTGGCATTTCATGTCATGTTCATTTATGCTAATGCAACTTTTATTAAAGTTGAAACAGAAATGAATAAAGAGTTATATACTGATCTAAGTGTTATTAATGTTTCAGAATTTTTTTTGTAGTTACGTTAGTGTTATATATTATTTTTAAAAAAATATATATTTAGGCGTGTGCATCTCTAATGTAAAATATCATTGCTAAATTTTATCAGTTGAAATCAAATACTTTAAGTTGGTTTGTCCGTGAATATATTTGTTTCGAATGACAGAAGTCAAAAACATTCACATATTATGTTAACATTAGACACACTGTAATTACAATATTTCGAATTAATTGTAAGACTGAAAAAAATTGTGTGCGTTTTTTTTTTTTTTTTTCTTTTCTTTTCCCCTAATTATTAGGATTTGAGTGTTATTTTCTTTTAAAATTTATTATTAGAAAAGTTTTTCTTAATATTTTTTGCATTTTGAAACTATCTTTAAATGACTGTTAATTATTTCGCCCTCTGCGCTCATAGGGTAATGTGAAGGAAAAGTTATTCGAGAGAGATGTCTCAACGGGAAGATGCCATTAAATTCGAAACTGGTCGAATTAAGGCTCTACAAGAAGAGCGCCTTCACATACAAAAGAAGACTTTTACCAAATGGATGAATTCATTTTTGCAGAAGGTGATATATTGTCATTTGTTTTTAGAAAATATATTCGTGTGTGTTTGTGTGAATAAATTATAAAATAAAATTTTTGTCATTTTAAAAAATAATTAATTAACGCGGTTTTATATTTTTAATATATGTTCTAATTTCTATGGTATTGATAATTATCATTATAACTTATTTACTATATCAAATGGAAATAAAGTACACAAATTTCATGCGGTTTCTTTTAAAAAAATTTTGTTTATCAAATAATAATATATTGTTCCCCCCCCCCTAATATGTTTTAATGTAAGAAGTTATGACATTGTTTGTGAAGAAATAAATACATTTATAAAATTGTAATTTTTGGTTATTACTATTATTATTTTCTAAATGTAGGGTAAAAAAACAGATTGGTCTGTTTATTTGAATTTTTTTTCTATCATGTCTTCTTAATATGAAAAATTCTACAACTAGGATCTTAAATTTAATACTCACTCATTTTTTTGTTTTTCTTTTCACATATTTTAAGGGCCAAAATATCTTCTAATATATCCAAGTTATAATTGACAAAATCATTTTTTTAAAAATAATATGGGAATTATTGCAATTGAGTTATATTAAAATTGCACTCTTCTAATCACAGTTTAGTTCACAATATGCAATGCTATAGCACACTTTCAGCTTGTATTAAACTACTGACCGTGATCATTACTAACTATGCTTAACAGTTGTGTGCTGCATATTGACTGTGATCTTGTACAGATTGTTACTGATATATTCTTTTATTGATAGGCAAGGATGGAAGTGGAAGATCTGTTTACAGATCTAGCAGACGGGAAAAAATTGCTTAAACTACTTGAAATAATCTCAGGGGAAAAACTTGGAAAACCGAATCATGGAAAAATGAGGGTTCATAAAATTGAAAATGTAAATAAAAGCTTAGCATTTCTTCATACAAAGGTAAGGCATTATATATATTTTATTATTTTTTTTTTCCAGTTTTTGTTTAAAAGATTTTATTTTATATTTATTTTAATATGCTTAATTTATCTTGTACTTATTTTAGTGTACTTAAATAATGTTTGATGTTTTCATTCAATCATAATTGTGATATTTAATAATACAATTAAATCAAGTAATCTCATTCATATTTAAGTGTGTTATAACTTCAAATCTTTCTTGTGCATAATGTCATAAAAATCTCTATAAATTCAAACCATATTTGTCATTACATGTTATTTTACAATTTATTTCGTATTTACTAGGTGAGATTGGAAAGTATAGGAGCTGAAGATATTGTGGATGGAAATCCAAGACTTATATTAGGTTTAATATGGACTATCATCTTAAGGTTTCAAATTCAAGAAATTGAAATTGATGTTGTGAGTATTGCATTTTCGATTTATCATTTAAGAATTTCTTTTATTAGTTATTATCATTATAATAATTAATTTTTTTGTCATTTACATTTTAAGTTTATATGTATAATTACCAAAAGTCTCACTAACTTTTCTGTCCTTGAATAGAATGAAGATGATGAAAGTAGCGAAAAAAAGTCTGCGAAGGATGCATTATTGTTGTGGTGCCAAAGAAAAACTGCTGGGTATGTAAAAAGTTATTTGCAATTTTATAAGCAAAAATAATATTTATTTATGATTCTACAAATATTTAAAGAAAATGTATATCTGTGGTTTTATTTCCCCTTCTCAAGATAACTGAAATGGTGAACTAGGAACACTTTGATGAATATTAACCCCATTTTTACCTTTGGAACCTTAAAATCTCCCCTTTGTTGAAAACCCGTAGTTTATTTATATAAATCTACGTAATATATAAAACAAACACATGGCAATTATCTTTATTCTGCCATAAAATATTTTGGAAGTTTATGTGATATTCTGTATAAACTTGTGCAAAGCTAATGATTATTTTTAGATACTTTATTCTTGACATTTTTGTTTTAAAAAGGTCTGTTTAAATTTTTATTTTGTATATCTTTTAAACATTACTAACATGCAATATGCTCAAAACTTAAATTTATAATTATTTTTGTTTGAAAATTGTCCATAGATTTCTAGTATTTTTTTTAGTTGTAATGAGTTCTATTGCTTAAGAATAATTATTGGAACTTTAATAAAGTATGTGAAAATTTAACAATTTATTGTAGTTATCCTGGTGTAAATATTCAAGACTTCCATGTCAGTTGGAGAAATGGTTTGGGTTTCAATGCTTTGATTCATTCTCATCGTCCTGATCTCATTAACTATCCAGCACTTCATAATAACAGTCATATTCAGAATCTCAACAATGCATTTGATGTTGCTCAGAAGGAACTTGGTATTCCTCGCCTCTTGGATGCAGAAGGTGCAGTTTATATTCTTTTTTTATCCTTGTCTTTGATACATTTATTATAAATATATATATCTTTTAATTTGAATTATATATGTTTGAAAATTATTTTTCTGGAGGAGTTTCTGTGAATGCTGAATTATTTTGTCTTTTTTTTTTTTAATTTTAAAAAGTCTAAATTATGAAATACTTAATTTAAAAAAAGGAGTATCAGAAAAACCATTTAATTGAAATTCAGTTATGTGGGAGCAAACATTTTTCAATTTTTGGATGCAAATCCTGATTTTTCTTTGTTCAAGTGCATATGAATAGTTTATGTAAGTTTCTTGTCTTTTAGAACTGCAATGTGACAAATATTAAACAATAAATATAATTAATCCTAAATTTTAAGTACCTAGTTGTATGCATCAAAAACAAATAGTTTTGATTAAATAAAGT
>BMAW01118669.1:363342-484205 GCA_019974015.1 Nephila pilipes
TACCTAGTTGTATGCATCAAAAACAAATAGTTTTGATTAAATAAAGTGATCTGAAATAAAATGAATAAATACGTGACAGAAATTAATTATTCTGCGTCATCAGAATGTGAAATAAATTCTGTATTATATTTATTTATTTCATTTTAAAGTAACAAGTTTCTTACATATGTTTAATATATATTTTTTTCATTTCATTATCAGATGTCGATATTAATAAACCCGATGAAAAATCTGTGATTACTTATGTTGCATCATATTATCATACATTTGCCAGAATGAAGAGTGAAATGAAAGGTGGAAAACGTATAGCCAATGTAAGTTATTTTCCGTATTTAAAATAGAAAAAGCTTTTTAAAAGCCATTAAGTTTAAATGGTAGTCCTAAACTATTTGACATTAGAATTAAAGTAAAAATCTTTTTGTAATAATTAGGAAAATTTAAAAACAGTTTGTGTTTTCTTAGATTTCGTATTATATCACAAAACCTTGTAATTATCAAAGATATTACTTGTCTTACA
This sequence comes from Nephila pilipes, assembly GCA_019974015.1. Classification (NCBI taxonomy): domain Eukaryota; kingdom Metazoa; phylum Arthropoda; class Arachnida; order Araneae; family Nephilidae; genus Nephila; species Nephila pilipes. The sequence continues at coordinate 363,860 of BMAW01118669.1, forward strand.
ATATAATTTCTTAAAAAGATATTAATTTTCTTGAAAATTTAACTAATAATTTGTATTTATATCATATTTTAAATTTTTAGATCGTTAGTCAAATGATGGATGCTGATAAGCTGAAAAATAATTATGAGATGTTTACAAGCAATCTTTTACAATGGATTCAAATGAAAATCAAAGAACTAGATAATCGAAATTTCCCAAATTCATTAGAGGGTATTCAGAAAGAACTTTTGAAGTTTAAAGAATATAGAACTATTGAAAAACCTCCAAAGTAAGCACTAAAGTATTTCATCAACTATTCTTATTTCTATAGTAACTCAATCATTATTTTAAATATACATTATTACTAAAAATAAAATAAATAACTGTAAAAAAATTTAGTTAATGTTTCATTTATTATGTAAAATGTTATATTGTGTAAATGGTCTTTTAATGATGTAGAAATGGAAGATTATAAGTTAATATGGCCAATTTAATTATTTACATAGATATAAAGAACGAAGTGAAATAGAAGCCTTGCTTTTTGCTATTCAAACAAAAATGAAAGCTTTGGGCCAACCTTTGTATGTACCTTGTGAAGGGCAATTAGTTCATGACATTGAAAGAGCATGGGATGAATTAGAAAAAGCAGAACACAGAAGAGAAGTTGCATTGCGAGAAGAATTACTTCGACAGGAAAAACTTGAGAATCTTGCTTATAGATTTGAACGAAAGGTATTAAAAAAACTGTATTTATTAAATGTTTTAGTAAAGAACCATATCTGTAAATTTACTAATTGATTTCTGCTTTTTTTTTAAACAGAAAATAATCCTCATTTTTTTAAGTACTTTGGTTATTTTGCAATTTAAAATGTCTGTGAGAATATATATTTTCTTTTGAGTCTATGTTTTGTTGTATTTTTTTGAATTCAAACTAATATTTGTTTCATTTGTGTGGAAATCTTTGGCAATATTTAATTTAATTTTTGGAATGTATATCAGAGATTATATGTATTGTTTATTTTTCAGAGTGTTGTTCGGGAAGGATATTTAAAAGAGATGATACAAGTTCTGTCTGATCCAAGATATGGAAGCAATTTATCCCAGGTTGAAGCAACTGTAAAGAAACATGAAGCTATTAGTGCAGATATATTGGCTAGGGTAAATAACAAGATATATTGCCTATTGTTTTACTTTCTTTAATTAAATTCATTTAAATTAAGTATATTGTATTTTTCTCTTTTTATAATACAGGAAGAAAGGTTCCAAAACTTGACAACTATGGCAGATGAATTAGTTATGGAAAATTACCATAGTAAAGAAAGGATTAAAATGAGGTATATTTATATACTTATTTAGATTTGGTCTTTTGACCCATTACATTCTTAAGTGAGATTAAATCAGTTTAATAATAATGATTAAAATAGAATAAAGTTGCACTATTTAAATGAAACATTCTCTAAAAAAATGCATTAAATATTGATGCATTTTTTGATGATCCTATTGCACAAATTTCTTTTAAAGAATAATACTTAATTATTATTTATAAAGTTTTTAATAGGAATAATAAAATACTCAAACATTAGAATAATTATCATATTTTCTGGTGTATAAGACATTTCTATGTGTTAGATTCGCCCAAGAAATTTAATACAAATTTCTAGAAAAAAACTAAGCTTTTAAAGTGCGATTTTTTTTTTTATAAAAAATGGGTTAAATAATTTGTAATTTTTAATAATTAACAGATCTTTCAGAAACCTGCAAAAATAAGAGTCACTGCTATCTGTCTCTTTCATATCATCAGTTTCTATTTTCACCATTAACTATTTTCAGATATCTAAGGAGTGTGTATGCCTTTGGGAAGAGGAAACATTCTTTACTTTCATTATATTACACACCTTATTTTTAAAGTGATTTTTTAAGATTGGGGGGGGGGCGTGTCTTATACCTGGTGAAATACATCTTATTATTATTTTATATTTTAAAATATGTTTACAATATTAAAACATTTTACAATTGATGAAACACATATAATTTTGCATCCACTTCCCTCAAATTATTTTATTTTGAAAGTGAACCAATTTTTTGAATAAAAGTCTTTAAATGTGGGAAAATATGATTTAAACATGCTTTACATAAATGTTTTTGAAAATTAAATTTATGATTTATTTTTCAGAGAACAAGAAATAATGCAAAGGTGGGAATATCTGTTGGAATTACTGAAAAAACATAGATCAACTTTGACAAATCTCAGTAATTTAATGAGTATGTTGAGAGAAATAGATACCATAACTTCTGAAATTAAAGAAATGGAGGTGATTATGAATTTTTTAAGAATTATTGTTAAAGTTTCATGCATTATTTTTTAATAACTTAACCCAATATAATTTCAAATTAAATGATTATAATTTTAAAAGATTTTACTGACGAAATATATTGGTAGATTTTAGTAGTAAAATTTACTTTCATCCCATAATTTTTAAAACATAATATTAATGCTTTTTTGAAAATTAAAGTGCATTAACATGCTGTAATTTCATCTACTTATTTCATAACTGTTATTCTAAATGTGGACCAAAATAAAGAAACTTAAGTGTAGTAAAACTCAAATAAAATTTATTAAGACCTGAACCTGTCTGGATTATCAAGAATTCAAGTTATCTGAAGAATGGGAAGAAAGGAAACACAAAAATAAAACATACTTACGGAAAATAATTTTTATGTTGAACAAATTCAATATGAATCTTATTAAAATAAGATAAAGATGTCTGTTTTGTTGGAAAAAAGGACAAGCTTTTGCTATGTGAGGTTTGTATACTGCTTGTGAGCCACATGATAATGTATCCACTTTAGGATGAGAAGCTCACATGATATAGTCTCTGCCTGACATTCAGAATAAACAATTTTAATGTTTTAAATGGGGCACTGCTTCCAAATGACTTGTAACTGTTGATTGATCATTATTTGTCAAATGTTATGGAAATTAGCAGATCCCACTTCAAATTTAAAAAAAAAATTCTTGCGTACTGATCTGAGTTTTCTAGAAACCAGAGTTGAAAGGGTACAGCTTATTAAGGTTCTTATGTATACTACTATTTTTATAAATAAGAAAAAGGTCTTTGAAAGAACTTAATTATATTTTATGTGACTGTCTTCAATCAATTTCTGTTTTTTTACATGTATAGAATAGCTTTTATACTGAAGACCTAGGAAGACATTTGCTTGCTGTTGAAGATTTACTTCAGAAGCATAGTTTAGTAGAAGCTCATATCACTTCACAGGGAGATACCATCAAAAAATTAAATAAGCAGGCATTGAGCTACATTAATGATGGGCACAAAGAAGCTCCAATTTTGCAGAAACGATTGAATAAATTGAATGCTGAATATGACAAGTTAGTAATTTACTTTGTTCAGTAAATATCAATGTATCTTATTTGTTTTAAGTTTGATATTTAATTACATATAAATATTTAGATAACTGAATTAATAGTTATTTATATGCTTTAGTATTTAAAAATATCAATTTCCTATCAATTTAGTTTTTAATCCCTTTCGTGATAATCAATAAATTAAACACTCATTGGATATTTACATTTCTTGTTTACTAGTCTTGAGAATTTATTTGAACTAGCAGATGTATAATGAATACTTCTTTTGCCAAAATATAATCTATTTTCCTCCTGTGCAATTGGGATGGAATGGCCATTTACAATTACAACTGATTGCAGATTATTGCATATTAAATTATCAACAAGGCTCAGTCATGTAACTATGTGTTAGATAGTATAGAGTCACAGAAATTTATTATTATTTGAAACTGTCATTATTTTGAATTATTAAATTATATACTGATAATAAATCTTGCATCTAGTTTAGTGAATTTGGCCACCAATCGTAGAACAAAGCTGGAAGAATCTCGTATGTATTATCAGTTTGTTCAAGATCAGGAAGAAGAAGATGCCTGGGTTGTAGAAAAGCAATTGATTTGTAAATCAGTTGTACCTGGTAAAGATCTTCAAGGGGCTCTTTCCTTGCAACAAAAGCACAAGGTATAAATTCACAATTTATTGTTGGAAGTGGTATTGAATTAAAATTAATCTATAGTTCAAATGAAAGTTTCATCCCCAATTTAATTTTAAAAATGCAATTCTTACAAATCTAAATTCTTTTTTTTTTTTTTTTTATGTCATTGTTAGTAAATTAGATAGAATTTATGGGATTCAATTCTATTCAATAATTACTTTTCTGTGTCATGATATGTTGTTATGAGTGTATGTTACATGTGACTGTAGAGCATTTTTATTTTGAGTTTTATTATATAAATTTTTCTCTACTTCTTAAATATTTTAAAAAATAATTGAGTTCTAATTGCCTTTTTATGCTATTTAAAACTGGAACACCTGTTATGATGATTGTTGTTGTGTTAAAATTTTATAAAATATATTATTGCCATTTATCAATTAAATTTTTGTATTTCAACTTTTTCCTCTTATGCTAGGAATAATTTCATTTTCTTCTCCTCTTTAATTATATATATATCCATTAAAGTTAAAGATTGATCCCCAATCATCTATATAAAATAACCAGTATGTACTAAGCAGTTATTTAAATTGTTTTGTTGTTAACACCACATATGTTGCATTAAAGAAATGAATTTCTCTAATTATGTGTATAGGCATTAGAAGTTGAATTTAATGCTCGATGGCCTCGAGTTTTGAAAGTCATAGAAGCTGGGAATGCTTTGAAAGTCCAAAAACATCCAGAAAGTGCTGATATCTCTCTAAGAATTGATGGATTAAAGAAAAATTGGGATAAACTACACGAATTGTGGTCTGTGAAATCAAAACAATTAGAAGATGCATCTGCTGCATACCAAGTAAGTGTCTACATTTATATATTTTGGATATAGTATTATCATAATCACTTATTAAAACAGAGCCGTTGTATTTAATGAGTGACAAAAATGAAATATAAAGTTATGAAATATCCTTTGTTTTTAAATCTATATTTTATCTTAATCTTGAAATCTGATTTTTTAAAAATGTAAATGTTACTTGTGTTTAGTATCAAGCTGATGCTAATGAAGCAGAATCTTGGATGAAAGAGAAACGTCAACTTATGTCTAGTACAGATTATGGAAAAGATGAGCCTAGTGCACAGGTAAAGTTTACTTACTGAAATATTTTTATAAATGCTGAAAATTTCATTTTCTATTTCATTTTATTAATTATAGTAATTAAAAGTAGTGTTTTTGTAAAAATTTAATATTTTCATTTCATTTGGAACAGAATTATGTTAATGAAGAAGACATGTAACAATTTTTATACTGAACATATGAATTTTTTTTTCAAAATTATCATTGTTACTGCATGTTCAAGTCCAGAATGTTATTTTTATGAATAAAAATAAATACAATTTTGGAAAAAAAATCAAGAGTACTTGTTTCTTTTGTGTTTATTTATAGTGTTTTATTGATTAAAATTTTTTTCTTCTTTTATAATAGGCATTGTTGCAAAGACACACAAGACTGGAAAGTGAAATAAAAGCATACAGTTCTGATATTGAGCGATTGAACGAACAAGCTGAAATAATGATTAAATCTGGAATGGCTACATATTTTGTATGTGTACCTTTCCCCCCAAATTCTACACTTATTTACTTTATAAATTTCTTTAAAATTGCTCTTATTCCTTACCTATTATTTGTAAATAAACTAATTTTAATGATTATATAACATTTTAGAATTCTGAATGAATACTCTTGAAAGATTTGATAAACTTAATTGATTTAGGTTTTAAAATGCATTAGTTTCTTGATGTATATTTAAGAAATGTATTTGATTTCTGAATTAGTTTTATGATAAATGATGGTATTTTTTAATAAAACTCTTATATCATATGAAATAAATATCGTAATTTTGATGTTAGTTTTTCAGTGCGATTTATAAAATTTTAATTGTAGACTTGATAATTAAAAACCAGCATTATGGAATAATTTTTTTAAGAATTTATGAAAACAAATGTTTTGTTTCCTCTTTCTTTTCAAAAAATATTATTTGTCTCTGACTTAGAGAACAAAATTTTGTTCATTGAGATGATATTTACATTTTTTTTTCTCAGCTTTCTGAAGCAACTCAAGAGCCAGAAACTGAAGAATGGGTTGAAGAAGTTGTTTTAGCTCCTGTAGATGAATGGATTGAAGAAGTTTATGAAAAAGAAGTTGTAAAAGAAGTAATGGAAGACAGAAAAATTCCTCAAGTTCGAGCAATGTATAGATTTCAAGGAAATGATTTTGATATTGATAAAGGAGAAGTATGTTTTACCAATTACCTTTTCTTTTTTTAAACCAGCATTGTTTAAAAAAAATTTATTCTTTTAATCCATTTTCTCTGTATTTTATTAGAATTTTGTTTTCCGTGGATGGTATTTATTGTTTTGGTTAGTATATACCCTCAATATTTATTTATTGTTATATATTTCCAAAATACCTCATGGAACTACTTCACTGTTTTTAATAGTTGCTTCAACTTCTAATGGTAAACTTCCCAAACATGGCAAAAATCCTTTTTGTTGTTGTTGTTATTCAAATTCTATGTAATTAGTTGTTTTGTATCAAATTCTATTAGTGAAATATGGGTTTTGATTAGGGTGATAAAACTGGGACAAATTATAAAAGAAATCGTATGATACAACATCAACTATATTAATCTAGAAACCAAAGTAGAGGTATTTATATTTTAAAGTATTATTTCACTCAAGAAGCAATAGAGATCAAATTAAAGTGATCATCAAAACTGTACAAACTGAACAATATTATATAAATAAATACTCGCACAAATGAAATGAATGAATGATTAATAAAAATTAAGTCATAAGGGGAGGCTTAAACAATAATACATGAACACTCAGCATTTGTCACATATGTGCCAAATGTAAAATATGTGTAGGTAAGCATTCCAGCCTTTTATATTTGTCAAAATATGGTTTCATATGCACATCTCTATGTACAATTTATCTGTGATAATTTTGATTGAGTTTGTGTTTTGATAATTAGCGCAATAGGTAATTTTGATATTGACTTATTTCCAATATATATATATATTTTAAAAGATATTTCAAATGTATAAGTTATACATATTTTTAAAGTAAAAATATGCATGTTATTTGAACTATTCACTTGCTCTTTTTCTTTTTTTCACTCCTGTTGAATTATAAAATGTTACATTAATTTATCTATTTAATTTGAAAATATGCTTACCTTATAGTGTTTCAATAATTGATTTTCTACTACAAAAATTCAGTTAAATCTTATAATATGTGTGTGTTAAAATTTTTACTTACATATTTGTTATTCATTTATAAAGTTTATTATTTTTCTCTTGTGAATTACTGTATTTTTTTTTTTATCAACAGATAATGATCCTGTTACAAAAAACTAATGCAGATTGGTGGAATGTTCGTAAATCTAATGGGATAGATGGCTTTGTTCCTGCAAATTATGTTTCAGAAATAGAACCTAAAGTTGTGCGAAAAAGGGCTCAAAAAGTTGTAAAGGTTCCTGAAAAAAGAAGAATCAAGAAGACAGTAATGAAGAAACAAATAGTTAAAAAGAAGAAGCAACAGTTACCATACAGTAATGTATTTTGTATAACTTTTTCATTTAAGAATTTCAGTAAATTTATATTTATTCAAAATTATTAAAAAGTGTAATATAGTTGAAAAAATATATACTTGAATTCTCAGTTGTCATTAATTTTTATGAAAGTGCATCATTGTTAACATTTTAAGTCATTCTGTAAAACTTATAAGTTTACTTGATTTAATAAAATTATCCAAACAGGCTTTATAAATGTTTTATTACTATTGTGGAGAAACCTATGTTTGTGAGATATTTTGTTATAAGGGGAATTTAGCTTGCTGCAGAGTGTATTGATATAAAACTTGTTCATTTTTTACTTAAAAATTTAAGATTGAGCATTAAATACTATTATATTAAATCACAACAAATCTGTGCCTAAAACCTGTTACTTTCCCCCTCTATTTGCAGAAAAAGTGTTGTCTCGCTCTCCAAGTAAATCTCAGGAATTCATTCAAAGGCGGCAAAAAAATATTAATGAATCCTATGAAGAACTCATTGAATTATCTAAAGTAAGAATTAAGGTTTAATGTAATTAATTTATGTAATAAGCTTTTTCTGAATAGAAAGCTGTATCACCTTTTTAATTCTATGCAGAAGTTTTTTAGTATGTTTAAATGATATTTTTAGTTCTTATATTCATTCCTTTTTATTTTCTCATTGTCTTTGAGAGAGTATAAGAATGATTCTGGTGGTATGATGGTACATATTCCTGTAGAATTTGTGCATATATGTTTTTGTTCTTTAAAAAAGTAAATGTGATGGATTCATAATTCAAATAATTGGATAGCAAAGAAAGATTTATTTTGATAAAATAATTTCTTTTATAAATTGCTTAAAATTATAGAAAATAAATTAAAATTCTATTCAATATAATTTTTATGATTAATTATTGAATTCTGTTCATATGTTTTGTTTTTAAATGTTTGAAAAAGAAAGACATGCATTTCATATTTTAGTTCTTCAGTGGTTATAAGTCTTGCATTTATAAACCAGAAATAAACAGACAAAACTTCATATAATCTGTTAGTTGCACTATACGATTCATTTTTTATTGATAAGTAAGGGGGGGAAAATACTTCATCTAAAATATTGGCATTAAAGTACTTTATTGTGGAAAAAAATTGATATTTTTAATTCTTTGTGGCTTATTCAATTGCTGATGATTTTTATATTTTCAAGGACAATGATATTTTGTCAATGATTCCAAAATGTAAAGGGTGAGTATTTTGCATGGGATATGTTACAGAAAATTTTGCATTCGTTTGAAATTGTTATTTTTCTGCTTGAATTGTTATTCATTTTAATAATGAATATTGAAATAAAACTGAATGTTACTAAATATATTTTATTGTTGTTAAATGATATAAGCATTTTTTTTCTTCAAACATTTTAGTGAATATTAGCATTTCTAATATCTACATTTTTGTGCATGTTTCTGTAAATGTATTTTTTAAGTATTTAAATATTAATAGGCTTGCAATTTGCCATGAAATTCATTGTAGTTGCTACCTTTCTTGGATTTAAGACTTTAATCAATGAGATTAATATAGCATGCTTGCATTTTTTTTAAAAAGCAATATTCATTTGTTAAGAAGAAAAAGAAAACCTATCTTTCAAATATGTGTGTGACATGACACATAAATTGTTTATTTTTAATCTATTTAAATTACTCTGAGTTCTAAAACAATATGTTTGTGAAATTCTTATAGCTTATCTTAAAAAGTTTTCTTGCATATGCATTATACTTATAGTTTGAAAAATTGATACGTATTTATAAATTAAAATCTCTTCCTCTCAAAACCAACATTGAACTGCATGTTTTTTATGTGTGTTATTAAATTAAATACCTTTTTAATATATTTATAATATACTTTTTAGTATACTTAAAAGATTTTGAGATTATTTTTTGAAGAAAAAAAATATTGATAAAACAGTTTGAAATGAGTTTGATATGTGTCTAATGCTAATAAATCATTAAATTATGCCAAGGATTCAAAGTTGATTTTTTTCCTTAAATTTTTACTGAAATACATATTATTAAAAATGGCATCAAAACTAATAAGTTATACATTTTTCATCAGGGTGGTACTTAAGAATAATTTGAATGTTACCTTTTGAAATTTGATTTTTTTATCTGAGTAATATGTTACTCTATCTCCATATTTTTATACTATAATATTTACATATTAAAACAATCTATAATAAGTATTTTAATCTAACAATGCTATAAGATATTTTTATTTTATTTTGATGTTATTTTATTAAACGAAATTGATGTATCATTAATTTAACAAGTTTATCAAATATTATGTAAATCAAAATATTAAATTATGTAATGAAGAAATTTTTGTGCTGCTATGACCATGGCTTCATTACTAATGGCTTATAAGATGTCACAAAATCATTGAAAATTAAGCTGAAAATAACATTACATGAAAAAGAAATTAATAAGAAATATAATTTCTAAACGTTGCTGAAAAACAAAACATGGTTCAAAAGGCCTTCAAACTGGTGAAAAATAAGTAATAATAAAATAATTCCTTTTTTAAATTTGTGAGGTATGGTTAGAATTAATTCATGCTTAGTGCTTTTAGTGCATTAATTATAAAAAAAATTACATGTCATTAAAAAATAAAAATATGAGATCTCATAATTGTTACCCTCTCCCCTTCCTTCAAAACTTATAATTTAATATGGCTCATTCTCATTCATCTAGGCTCGAAGACATTATTTGGAAGATGCTATTAATTTATTCAGCTTTTATAGAGAATGTGATGATTTTGAAGCTTGGATGAAAGAAAAAGTAAGTATTATTTTCTATTAAATCTCTTCAAAATTTAAACAAGTTGATATACATGAGGAATAAAAATTAATATTGCAAACAGTCAGTTTATTATCTAATGGATCATCAGATAATATTTTCCTTAAAAAAATCCTTTAAAATGCAAGACACAATTTTTTATTATATCATTAATGCTATAATCTTATAGCTCATGCTATCATTTTGTAGTTCTTTATTTTTTTAAACATTAAAATAGAGTTATATGTGACGTTATCAATATTTTATTTTTTCTGGTGAATAGTGTTGATTATTATAATAATCAAGTTATTCACACATCTAATTCTTTATATAAATTAAACTAAGAAATTTTTAAATTTGTAGTTCTTAAAGATGTAGTAATTATTTGTATAAAATGAATTTGAGTTGTAAGTTAAGTACTTAACACTATATATATTTTTTTAAATGAAATCAATATAATTCTTAGATATATAGGGATCTAATATGCATATAAATTATTTGTTATTCCTGTTTTAACTATAAAATATTTTTTTATTATCAGTTATGCTTCTTTCTTTGTTAAATATTTATATTTCTTTGCAGGATAGAATACTTACTACTCGAGATCCAAAAGAAGGAGTAGAAGTCATGAAAAAGACATTTGAGGTTTGTTTGTTTTACTTCTTTAATTTTTGCATGTAAGTATTTTATTGGGTATTTTTTAATATAAAAATTGATAAGAGATGTTTCATGCATGTATTAATGCCATTTAAATTATCTGAAAATATATTCAAGCATCTTTTCATTTTTATTTAAACAGTTGCTGAAGCAACCTTTTGTGCTTATTTTGGTTTATGTATCAAATGTATAATTTCAAAGGTTTTTTTTTTTTTTTATATATATATTTAACGGTCTGTATAATTCTAATATAAACTAATATTTTCTAATAATTTAAAAAAATAGTTTTAATAGTTTAAATAATTTTAAATATTTATTTTTTAAAGTGAAATCAACATTTCCTTAGTAAAAATGTTTTAAATGTAATGAAGTAAAAGATGTTGACTTTTACTTCATTACATTTAAAACATACGTTTAATTAAAGCATACGTTTGAAACCTAAATTATAATAATTCAATCTGTAATTGTTATGATCAAAAACATTAAATATTTTTCAAATATCATTTTGCTTTCCCCATTCGATTTGTGAAAATTTAAAATTTTATTTTTTGTTTTGAAGACCAGGTATGTGTACTATTCAATATCTTAAGTCAGTATTTTTATTTGTAATGAGTAAATAATTGGTGATTTGAATGAAATTTAAATTTTCAGCAAAGTTCTTGCAAGGTAAGTGATAAATATTTAATTTGGTGCTTGAATAATTAAGTGTTAAGGTTTTTTTTAATCATAGTAATGTCTTGTGTTAACAAAAATGTGTTTAACAATTTTTATGTTGTAAATTTTAAAAAAAATTGTCTTTTGTAGAACTTTTTGACTGACCTTTCTGCTACCAGTCGAAGAATTGAAGAAATTGATAGTTGTGTAGAAGAATTTGTGCGTACAAAACATAGCCAACTTGGTGCAGTGAAAAACAGGCAGAAACAAATTCACGAAAGGTTTGTCTAGTTTTTCTTGTTGTAGAGTTCATATCAGTATAATATTTTTAATTCTTTTCTTTGATATTCTGAAATCTTTTGAGATTATTATATGCTTTGATTGATGTTTAAGAAACTTCAAAAAAAATTTAGCATCTCATATTGTATTTTTAAATTCATTCAACTATTTTCTGATGTGCATTGCAATTAATAAGTGAAAGTGAAATGCATTCATTTAAAACATTGAAGTAAGAATTACAGTAATCAATGTACATGTAATTATTAATTAACACAAAATTTTAGAAATAAAATATTTAATATAAAAATAATTTTATCTTAATATATATTTGATTAATTAATGACTTATGTATTTTAAAGATTCAATGTTATATGATAATTTAATTTCATTATAAATGTCAGGTGTTTTATTTTAAGTTGAATCATATTAAATCTTTGTATATATTTTTTGTAATTTACATATTTGTTATACTTGTGCCATCTAATAATAGCATGACATATTTTCTATTCCAGATGGAATCGGCTCAACCACTTGAAGACTGAAATAGAGAAAAGTTTAGAAGGTGCAACTAGGTAACAATATTTATTGATAATGAAATAATTGAATTTATTTAATCTCTTAATTATTGTAAAAGTACTCAGAGGGAGTAATATTTTTAATTTAATGTAGTGTTGAGCTTTTTGAGAGGACTTGTGATGATGCTTATGAATGGATGCTTGAGAAACTAGAAAAAATTGAAACTGATGATATTGGACGAGATATGAAGACTGTTCAGGCACTGCAACGAAAACATCAGGTATTTAGAAGGAAAATATAAGTTTCTACCATGTTTCCTTTTTGAATTAGCTTAGATATATAATCATTGTGGCTTCCACGATTCTTTTGAATGTATTGTAAATTTTGGTTTTTAAAAATTTATTTTTTTCAATCTTGTAAAATTAAAATATGTTCTATTTATTTTTAAAATCTTGGATCTTTAAGTCCACAATATTTCCGAAGCAGTAGATTTAATTAAGAAAAAATGTGACCAAAAATATATTATTAAAAAATACAGCACATTTACAGTTTCTTTTCTTTATTATTCATATTTTAAATGTTGGATTTCAAAATTGATTTTTAATGCAATCCATCTCTTACATGATAAAGCATTTATAAATGCTTGCACACACACACATGTAAATATAAATATATCATATTTTTAAGAAATAATTTAGACTATGGTAGCCTAATGGTGATGGTCACAGACTCTTGGTCAACAGATTTTGTCAAGTTGTCAGTTCGAACCTTGATGCCACTAAAGATCTGCAGTGTAGCTGGGACTGTAGAGACCAAAGTCTTCCCATTGGCATGGTGTGGAAGTTAGAGGAAGGGTTGCCAGCTCAGGTGTTAGCCTCGTAACTTGACCGAGGCTCAAAATTATGAGGTCCGTCACCAATAATTCTCATGTTGCTTCTAGTGCGATGTTAGTAAAGCCAATCAAATAACTAACCAAAAAATGATTTAACTGTTAGGACTTTTGCCTACAAACATATTTGATGTTTTATACAAACACTTCTGATAGTTATGTTTAAAATACACATTCAAGTTGTAGATAAAAAATGGATCAATAGTATAAAAATCTTTATTTTTTAAATTCACAATTTTAATATTATCCCCTTGAATATTCTTCCCTCCACCATCCCTAACTGCTCCATGTGAATTTTCCATTGAACAAAGCATTGTTGGAAGTCATTTTCTGATTGAATGATCATGGTTTTTGCTATTTCTTGTATAGCTTGAACTATCTCGAATCTCGTTATTTTCAGTGCTGATTTTACCTTTTGGATTAGGAAAAAAATTGTAGAATAATGTGTTGCGATTAGATTTCTAACACAAGGATCTTATGCTTGCCCAAAAATGTCTTGTCAGAAAATGCAGTATGGGCTGGAAAATTGTTTTGAAGAAAAATCTATGATTTGTGTTTCACAATTCATGCAAAATATGCTGAATCGTTTCTTTATTGATTCCTATGGCTTAAACAATTACTGAATGCTTTTTGGTGCAAAACACTGATTTTTTTTCAGTGCTTTTGTTCATTGTTGACATGTTAGGTCCTTATTTATTTATGTTGTCTTCAATCTGTTGTTCCTCTTTGAACCATTTTAACTACTAAAACAATCTTAGCTCATGATAGGCATTAACCTTTTGGGGATAGGCTGTCAATATCACAATTTAAAATCTCTTAAAAGACAGAGTTGGTTGAGAAATGATGATGCTTTTCCTTCCCTCTTAACAGCTTTCAGACTACCATTTAACTTGTTAGAAGTCATAAACCTCAATCAATTGATTGGTGTCTCTTGTTTTTGTAGAGGATGGAGGTAGACCTCCCATCTTCGTGTTTATCTAAAAATCCCCCCCTTTTTTTTTCACTTTTTGTCCCAACCCGCTCAAACAAAACAAATCATTCCTTACATCATCATTATTGTAAGTGACTGTTACTTTGTTTCAATTTGACAATTTCTTATTATTTTTAGTAATTTACTTTTATAAGTATGAAAATTTGGAATCATCTATAAAAAAATTAATATCTGTATAAAATGAATTGTCCAATGTTTTATTTAAAATTTAGTGTTTTTCATTTTTTAAATGCATTATTTGTATTTTTGTTCTGTAAAAATATTATGCTAAAAATAATGTTGCATTGCATTATTTAAATTTTGGAAAAATTATGTATTAATAATATTGAAAAATGACACCTTTTTACAAATTGAGCAAAAATATTAATTTCTTAAGTTTTCACGAATAGTAATTCTACAATAATGGCAATATATTTGAAAAAAACATTCAATTAATCCTTTTTTGGAAATTCTTTATACATCTTAATTCTGAAAAATTCAATCTTTTTCAAAGCTTTAACTACTTTGCAAAACACTCTTTATCTCAGTAGAAAACGTTTTTTTGAAACAATGCTCAAATAATTATATTCGGAGAAGTTTTTTCTTTATTGGGGTGGGGGAAATTAAAAGTTATAATTGAATGAAATGAGTCACAGAAAATGTAACTTACTATATCCATTTGAATTTATTTGGAATGTTTAAAATTGAGAGAAAAAATATATGATGTTATATTTATGTAATAATTTTTGTACCTGTAATTCTGAAAAGAAAAGGTATGAGAATTGTTCAGATAAATGTTTTTTTTTTTTTTTTTAAATCATGCTTTTCATTCATTGTACATGTATTGTAATATTACAATACGACAATTGTGTATTAAAAATGTTATGTAAAATAATTGCAAATTTTTTTCCAGTTATTTTGCAAATGAATGGATTAATTTACTGTATGAAAATTCTAATTATGGTTCTAAGAAAGAGACTTGGAAATTTTAAGATAGAAAATGTGACTTACTTTTAGAACACTTCAAAAAATTTTTTGAATTCAAATTGGATATTCATAATTCAACTTTCAGAAGTACCTTTTCCTAGAAAAGGAAGAATCATTATTTTTAAGGGACTATCTAAAACTCGAAACATTCAGACTGCTCTGTGGGTGATTGACGCACTATCTTGTCTATTGTTGACTAACAAGATAGTACTTCAAAATGTTCAAAAAAAGGGGGAAAGCAACATACTTAAAAAGTCCTGTCCTCGACCACTTTTCTTATCAAAAATACACATCATGAAAAGGTTAATCACTGTATACTTTTTTAACAAAGCATGAGTTT
Organism: Nephila pilipes; assembly: GCA_019974015.1. Classification (NCBI taxonomy): domain Eukaryota; kingdom Metazoa; phylum Arthropoda; class Arachnida; order Araneae; family Nephilidae; genus Nephila; species Nephila pilipes. Next base: position 379,568 of record BMAW01118669.1, read on the forward strand.
CTGTGGCAGATTTTCTGATTCTCAGAAGAAATTCTGTGTTAACACATTGACCTTTTAAAGTACTTAAAAGATTTTTTGAAAGGCTGCAGGTGCAAGGTCTGATGTGAATGAATGCCATGGCCCAATTAAGGGGTTCACAATCAACTTGGGTTAGGAATAGAAAGAGATGTTTTATAACTCAGCCATGTGCCATTTGGTTTTAACATAGATCAATCGATCCAGTTTTTTTAATTATTGTTTTTTTTTTTTATGTATGTTCTTGAATATACTTAACTTATAAATGTATTTCTAAATATTAGTAATAAAATGTGTCTAATGTTTCAGAATATTGAAAGAGAGTTGGCTCCAATTGAAGAAAAATTTAATAGAGTCAATTTACTAGCGGATTCGTAAGTCCTTATTTATTTTTATATACATGATTTTTTTAGCTATAAGTAGAGTAACAAAAACTGTCTAAATAAGATTTTCTTATATTTTTTGAATATTAATGCTATTTTAAAAGCATTATACTTAATTGAAATATGTTCATTTATTTTATTATTTCATGTTGATTTTATTCTTTAGAGTCAAAGTTTCATATCCTACTGAAAGAGCTAATGTGACCACTAGGCAGCAAGAATTGAATGATCTTTGGGAAAAAGTTAAGGTAAATGATATTTTCTTCCATTTTGAAATATAGTTCATTTAAACAACTTTTAAACATATATGAAATGAGAAATAGGACAAAGATAACTTTTTGGGATATACATACCTATCGGATCATGTCAAAGGTTACTCGTATTTCCCCACAAATTAAATAAGTAACTGTGTGAATTGAATTTGTGGAATTTTATTTACTGTGCACATATCAATACTTTTTTTATTAAATTTTGGCAATAGTATGGCTACTACAATTAACATTTTGTCTTGATTCAACTTTTTTAAAACTGTTATATTAAATTATAATTATCTTACCTTTATTTTCGTTATTTTTCACTGTAAGAGAAAAATTCAGATTCATTTAATTATTGTGAATATAGCTTTTAATTTCAGTAGTGTTGTCAGACTTAAGAAGGTTATTCTGAACAGTATTATGTGGCTACGGTAGCCTAGTGGTCCAGGTTTCGGATTCGTGGCCGCCAAAGACCCGCCGTGTTTCCGGGGCTGATGCACGTTAAATCTGTTGAGGCCCAAAGGCGTAGTGTGGAAGTTAGGAGAGAGGGGTGCCAGCTCAAGTGTTGTCATCATCACTTGACCGTGGTTCAAAATTACGAGGTCCATCACCAATAGCCCTCGTATTGCTTCTAGTGCGACGTTAATAAAAATAAAACTAAACAGTATCATATTTTAAGTCTTCATTATTGTGGTCAGATGAAATAATTATTTATACAGATAGATGATGCAAAAAAAAAAATCACTTAATTGCAGTATAATTTATAGAAAATTAATTTTTTCAGAAGTATTAACCAAATATTTTGAAACAATTATTTCTCTGAAGCTATCTTATGCTTATTATAGAATATATGGATTTTTTTTTTTTGCTTAAATATCTGTTTAGCAGAGTTTATTCATAAATGTTTGACACCAAACAACATATAATATGCTCTTATAATCTTAATTTTTGTTAATCTTTCAGGAAAAAGCTGCCCAAAGACGTGCAAGGCTAGATGAGTCACTTGGCCTCCAGATATTCAGAAATAGTGTGAAGAGTCTTGTAAGTACAGTAAAATACAATGTAATTATTGTCTTTGACCAATGATTTTACTTAGATTTTAATGGTCTGTGAAACGACATATTTCAGTTATCTTGGGTCAGTGTTGTGAAGCAGTCTTTAAACAGTGATGAACCAGCCAGAGATGTTGCAACAGCAGAAAATTTACTTAAAAAACACCAAGACCTGGGTGATGATATAGCAGCACATCAGGATGAGTATGTTGCATCCAATATTAATTGTTTATATATAATTTCATAAATATTAGTATAAATTTTTATGTAATTTTTTTTTATAATGTTAAAAATTATAAACTGTCAACCCACATGCAAGAGATATTTAATTGCAATAAATTTTTACTTCCCCCACTCATGATGCAGTAATTGATAAAAGTTAAATGTATGCTTAGGTACATGCATTATCAATTCTCATTTTGTAAAAAAATTGTTTTTTATTCACTCTATAACATATTTATCTTTATTGTGTAATTGTTGTATTAATAAATAAATCATGTAATAAAATTATAAACACATCATGCATGCATGTATGTGTTTATATATATATAAACACATGCATGGTGTATTTGAAATCAAATTCCTACTCGAGCATAGCTAATTCTTTTAAAAAAAAGTTTACCTTTCTTTCTTCCTTCTATGTAAGACTTCTTAAAAATATTATCATTGTTAGGAGGGAAAATAGTGAATTTTTTTTGATCATTTTCTAAATTTCATATGTAATTCTTATATTTTATTAAAGAATGGTTTTTTATTTTTTTTATTTATTTATTTATTTTTTTTTTTGGTAATAAGAACTTTGGTTTATTTTTTATTTGAACAGTTAAAAAAATAATGATATTGCTCTCTAAAATCTATCTTACTTTTTCATGTCTCTTAACTGATATATTAATAATAGAGGAAATCAATTAAACCTCAAAAAAGTTACATTTTGTATTGCTAAGTTGTTTTATCTGAGAAGGCATAATCATTGTGTGTACAACAGCCATTAGACTTTCTTATATATTATAATTTTGATGTCTCTTTTATTAATTGCAAAATAATGTTGCATGAAGTTTGATTTATGAAAGATTTATATGTGTTTAGTGTATATTTTGAAAAATTTAAAAATTAAAAGTTTTTTATATAGTAAAATAAAGCATAAAAAAGTAAAATATCTAGTTTTATTAATGTTTGATTTTTTTATCTTATTTTCAAAGGTTTTCAGATATACAAGGATTAGGAGTCAGTTTATTACAAAAAAATCCAGAGTCTCAAGAGATTAGGGATTCTTTAGTACAGCTTCAAGAAGAGCAAGATGCAATACATAGAGGTTGGCAAGAAAAAGGAGATTGGCTAAGGCAGTGTATGGACTTGCAGGTTTTCAATAGAGAAGCAGACCAAATAGATAGTATTACAAACAGTCACAATGCATTTCTGGATTTTGAAGATCTTGGTGTATGTCTTATAAGAAATTTTATAATTATTTATATGAATTTAATTTTTGCAAAACTGTTTATAATATTGGAAAAGAATTTTAAAAAAAGTACACAAATGTGTGTTTTATTTGATTTTTATATGTATTGAAATTCCAAGTGCTTCTGTGACCTTGTTAACACTTCAAATGCATAGAAGAAAGATTGTAACACATAATATGTCAAATAAATGAACTATATATGAATTTTTGATATAAAAATTTTATTATTAATGCTTTTTTATTGTATACTTCAATAATTTATTTATATTTTAATTACAAATGTATTAAAATCCATTTCACGTAAGTCCAAAATGTTGTAAATATTTTCTTTTATAGACAACTCTGGATGATGTTGAAACTCTACTCAAAAGACATGAAAATTTCTTAAATACTCTCATCGCTCAAGATGAAAGGCTAAGAACTTTTAGTGAGATGGCTGATAAATTAATTGCTGCTAGACATTATGAAAGCAAATAGTAAGTTCAATTACTTATTCAGTTTTAAAACTTAGTGTCTCTTAAATGTATACTCATTTGTTTGATTCCTAAAATCATTTTACAGTCATGTAATATGCTTTTATGTTATTCTTGATTATTAAAACTTCATTGTAAAGATAATCACCTTTAGAAATAATTTTTTTATTGATTATTAAAAGTTTTAAGGAAATGTTAAGAAGATTAAAATATTTCATTTTAAAATATGAAATTGCTATTAGAACTTTTAGGAAAAACTCAAAACTTTTTGAAGAGTATATTTTATTTGATTAATTTTTTTCTGAAATCAAAATAATGTAGTTTATTAATGTCTTATTATTTGAGGTACTTTTATCTAATTGGAAACTATAGTATAAAAAGAAATACTCGTATTGATTTTATGTATACTTATTTCTATTTTTAATGTAGCATTGATGAGAGAAGGAAGAATGTGTTACTTCAAAGACAGGCTGTAAAACAGAAAGCAGAGCAACGTAAAGCTTTGCTTTTGTCTTCTCATGCTTTCCAAGAATTCCGCACTGATGTAAATGAGGTAAAGTTGACAGAGCCTACATTGTTTTTAATTCTTTTAAAAAGTAGTTTCATCATCATGAATTTTATTATTTCAATTCATTGATTAATATTTAAGATGATATTATATTCTATTAAATTCTGTTATAGTGATATTCACATAAATAGTTATTAAATATAAATAAAGATGTTAATTGTAAAAAAAATGTTTGTTAAATGATATTTTAGTCATATTTTTTATAAGCATTTCTAAAAAAAACTGTGCCATTTTTTTCAAATATGTAGATGACTATTCATTCTGTAGTTTCAAAATTTTGGAAGTTTACTCTAAAACTAAATGTATTTGTAAGTGTTGAAAATATTATAAATAAATGTTAATACCTGTTGAGCTTTTCAATTTTCAATAATTGATTTGTATAGGATTAAAATGTGTATTAATTTACATAGTCTTAAAGTTGGAAGTATTCATATTGTAATGATATAAAAAATGGTACAATTATTGTAATTTCTGTTATGTTTTTGCCTTGAATAGTACTATATATTTGTATGTTTCCATTTAAAAAGGAGCAGATAAAAAAATTGCTCTTTTTTTCATTAAATAATCTAAATAATGTATGTATACATAAATTTATTTTTCAGCTGTCTGCTTGGATTCAAGAAAAATTAAAGACAGCATCTGATGAATCGTATAGAGATTTAACAAACCTGGAACGTAAATTACAAAAGCATGAAGCATTTGAAGCAGAACTTAAAGCTAATTCTGAAAGGCTTGATGTTATTAATAAAGTATGATTTTTAGTTTTTATATATTTTACACCTTCCATTTTCTTAGCTTTAATTTGTTTTCTTACTTAATTCCAGAGTATAATAATTGTTTTTATTTTAGTTTTCTGTATTGAACTTAAGTCTTACTTGCATTGTAGTAGTGGCATTTAATACAAGTGTATTGTTTTAATAATAGAATGGACAGTCTCTTCTTACTGGTGGTCATTATGCTGGTGATAAGATTGAAGCATTACTTAATCAAGTAAATAAACAATGGGAAGAATTATGTGCTAAAACCGTAGAAAAAGGAAAGAAATTAAGAGAAGCAAATGCTCAACATACGTATAATAGAACTTTAGAAGATGCCAAGACTAAATTAGATGAATTGGAAAATTCTTTGGCATCAGATGATCTAGGCCATGATCTAAGAAGCGTTAAGAAACTCCTCAATCGACATCAGGTAATGCACAATAATTCCAATTAGAAAGTATGTTATTTTATCGACCTGTATATATGAGTCATTTATATTTGTATTCTAGTATATTTGTATAACAATATCTTTTATCAGTTGAATTGTTTTCAATTTAAATAAATTTCTCTAAAAAGCTGTTATTATTTGTCTTTGTATAATGTTTGATTTTATATGATAGTCTTATTTCATTTTTTCTTAAATAGATGCTTGAAAATGAGCTTTTGACATGGGAGACAAAGGTCACAGAATTGGTGCTGTTTGGTGAAGAAATGGCAAACCAAGGACATTTTGATGCTCAAAACATCTTAAAGGGCACTAAAGCTGTAACTGAAAGGTAATTAAAAAGTTTTTATTTATTGGTACACCAAATTGATTTTTTTACATGTAAAATTTGTGTTATATTTATTTTCTGCTATATTTTAAAGATAAAAAAAAAAAAAAATCATTGCATTGAGATCATAATTGATTATTCTGTTTCAAGGGCTTCATTTAGAGGGGGAATTTATTTTAAAAAGTTTACAATTAATTTTTTAGTTTTGTTGAAATTAAGTTTATGTTTGAAATTGAACTGCATTATTACATAAAGTTTGGGTTCAATTAAAGTTTTGTAGTACATGCATAGAAAAGAAAATGAAATCTTATAAATTTGGAGCAAAATTATTTTTTGAAATTCATACCAATATAATTATAGCAGTAAAATTTGAGTTGGACTTGAAAAGCATTTTAGCAAAATTTTCCCTCCTATTATGCAAAGGTTTATATCGTAATTATTATCAAAGGTTTATATCAAGGCAATTTTCTATGTGAGAATTGAACTTTTCTAATCGTTTTAACAACAACGAAATTCTACATTTTTAATTCTTAATAAATTAAGGTTAATATGTATAAAATTGAATATTTGATATAGTTGAAATGATTTTCTTCCATTTTCTAGATTTGATAAAATGAAAATACCAGCAGCAGAAAGACGTCGCATTTTAGAAGAGGCCTTAAAACTACATAAATTTAATTTTGAAGTTGATACTGAAATACAGTGGATTAGAGAACATCTTCCAGCTGCAACATCTCAAGTTTTAGGTCAAAATCTGTTTGATGCTCAAAATATTTATAAAAAGCATCAGGTATGTCTTGTACATTAAACTTTCTCTCTTTTATTTACATAACAAAATTAGTTTTAATTAAAATATCTATATGTATTACACACTGCATTTTATGGAAAATTGATATCTTTTTGTACTTGATTACCTTCTGGGTCTTTATCTTATTTAAGGTGTGTAAGATCTGTAAATTAAAATCTAAATCTGTAACTCCATAGTTTAATTCCATGACTATATAAATTTGTGCTTAATATTTGGTATTGTTTAGAGATCAGCTGTATTGTTTCATATTTTGTTAACATTAATGATGTTTAAAGTATTTTGCTTCAAGAATGCATTTATAAATAATAATAATGGCATATCTGACATTTACTGTAACCAAATAAATTTAGAAATGAAATAATTTAACCTTATTTTGTTTAAGATTTGATAAAAAAAAAAATTCTTAGGTTGATATTATTAAAATATGTTTTGTGTTATACTTTTTTTTTAATAGAAACTTGAGAGAGAAATTAATGGACATCAGCCTATGATAGAGAAAACGTTGGCTGCTGGTCAACAGCTAATTGATAAGAAACACTATGCGTCTGATTCTGTTAAATCAAAGTGTCAAGAATTAAAAGATTGCTGGAAAGAATTACTTGACTGTGCAGCAGAAAGAAAAAAGAAACTAGAACTATCTCTCAAATCACAATCAGTAAGATATAATTAAAAGCTTTTGGTATTGCATTGAATAATGTTATATACTTTTTTGTGCATTGATATCTTAATGATATTTTTCCCCATCAAGATTTATAATGCGACTTATGAAGTCACTAGATTAAATTATAGTTTGATAAAAAAAAAGCATTATATTTATTTATACATAGAATTATCTTCCCTTTTTATATTCAATCTTTCTTATTTACGTGTTTAAATTAAAAAAATTCATTGTTTTAAAAAATTATAAAAAAATCTAATGAATAATTTTGGATGCAAATAATTCAATAAGATAACATGTAACTTATGCCTTATTTTAAAAAAATGTTTGAATTATTATATGTGTAATATATGTGTGTAATATAGTTTATATTCTTTATAACTTTTTATTAATATGTAAATAAATGGCATCATCTGAATAAATAATTAGTTTTACATTTCATAAATTATTTTTTGATCATAACAAAATTTTGTGAAGTTACACCAGTAGAGATGTAATTTTTTTTTCTTAATGTTTTAACTGCAGTGTTTTTAAATAAAATTATGCTTTTTATTCTTACATTAAAATTAGTGTATTAATTAATATTTGATTGAGATAAGCTTTTGCTACAAATATATAGTTATACTGTAGGCTATTCAGATCTTTGAAGCTTTTATTTTTAGTCTCAAAAAGTTCTAATTAGTTTTACTTTTAAAAAGTGCACTAATTAATATAAATTTTTTTTTTTTAAATTTCTCCCACAACTTATACTGATCAATAATACACATTACATTATTACTCCTTTTTTTTGAAAATACTCTAGTTCTGTTCCTTTTTGGCAGTTTATTTCTGAAAACAATCTTTTGTGTATTCTAATATTAAATTTACTGCAAAATAAAAAATAAATGTGTGAAAACTGCTTAAACTTTGTTATCAAAGAAACATATATATTAATTGGATGTTTAAAATTATATTTATAGTTTTTTGCTGAGGCAAATGAAGTAGAACAATGGATGACTGAAAAGACTGATATTTTAGAGAGTACTGATTATGGTAAAGATGAAGATGCTGCTGTTAAGCTTCTTACAAAACATAAAGTAAGAAATACTTAATATATTATTCAATTGGAATTCATATTATTTATTGAATTAAAATATAATTGTAGACTTTTTTTTTAAAGCTAATGTTAAATGTGTGTTTTATTAATATTAGTGTTTGTTTTTTAGTTAAATTTATTCTGAATATAATATACTTTAACTGTTGATATCAGATATATATATATATATATATATATATATATATATATATATTTGGTTAAAAAGTATTACTTAATAAAATTATATTTTATACAAAAAAAAAAAATATTTTAAATTTTCTTAATTTGTTATTACTTTTCCTATTTATTTGGCTATATATAAAGCCTTTTCTTTAATAATGATAATATTAATTTTAATATTAAGTTTTTTAAGATCTATTTTTTCTTTTTAATATGGTATCTATTGTCTTGTGCTTATTTTATTTAAATATAAATTTTACTCAATCATTTAAGATAATCCTGTATTTTTATGTTTTGTCATTAAATGATTTAATGTTTTGAATCTTTTTGCTCATTTCCTTTCCTCCATTTTTATAAATCTTATAATATTTATTTTTTGCTTAGGCTTTAGAGCTTGAAATCGATACTTATTCCAGTTTAATTACTGAAATGGGCCATCAAGCTCAGATTATGATTGATTCTAATCATCCTGATTCCAAAATTATTAGCAATAGATTGGTAAGTTTTAGTATGTTATTTTGTTATGGTTAACAAATATACATTGCACATGTTTTGCTTTTCTAACCAAATAAAAAATCTTAATTGCAGATGAATTTAAAGTAAATTACCTTTGTAATTTTTTGAAGAAATAAAGTGACCTTCATGTAGTTTTTTTTTTTTGCATATTATTTTTCTTTCTTTCAGCAAGTTGTAAATCAACAAATGAAAAATATTCAGAAACTAGCCAATACAAGAAGACAAAAATTAATGGAATCTAAACACCTTCATGAGTATTTTAGAGAAAGTGATGAGTTGGAGAAATGGATCAATGAGCAAATGCTATCTGCTAACTCAGAAGATTATGGACAAGATTATGAGCATTTGTTGGTAATGTCATGGTTTTTTTCCTTCAATTTTAATTTGATAAAATAATTTTTTAAATGTGTCATTTTAACCTTTACAACTCAGCATTACATATGCTGTATCAAAAAAAAATTTGTCACAACTGCTATACCAAACTATCTAGAGACAGTTCTTTCACTTCTTTTTTACATCAGACTCATTTACAATTTTCCCTTACCCTTTTTATGACTTTGATTCTATTGTCCGCAATTGGGTGTGGATATTTTTCGCCAACGTTATCTGTTGTTTGTGAATTCCTTATCATTGGCGATCTTTAGGAGCAACATGTTTCGAAAAAAAAACTCCAATCAATGACTTTACATTGTCTATGAATGACAGATCTTTCTTTTCTCTTGTTTTATCCTCGATTTTTTAGAATGCCTTGAAAATCTTTCACAGAAATAGAGATTGAGAATTTGATGAAAGATTTAGATTAAGAAAATTTTGATGATAGTGGTTCAGAGTTTGGAGATAAATTAGTAAATGGCATTTTCAAAGATTGTAAGGAAGTTGATTTAGATGTATCAGCTAATTTTGATGAGAAAGTACAAAGCATATTTTCACAGGAATAGGTAGAAGGTTGGGAAACGATAAATGCATTGCCATTTATAGGTAAAGTTGGAATAAAATTTGATGCCAGCAATTACAAAAATGAAAATTATTTTTTAAAACTGATGTTCACAGATTAAATTTTATCAGTTCTGGTTGAAGAAACTAATAGGTATGCATTTGATATAATTAAACTTCTTGGAGAAACATCTAACAAAAGAAGACATGCACCTTCATGGGAAACAGCTGATAAGAATGAAATTTTAAAATTTCTTGCTTTAATTTTACTGATGGGACACATCGAAAAAGATAGCATACAGGATTATTGGACAACTAATAATCTGATAGAAACTCAATTTTTCAGATAAGTGATGCCTCGTGATCATTTCCTAATTGCTTTAAAATTTGTTCACTTTTCCAATAACAGTCTAAAAGAAAGCAGAGATTCTCCAACTTACGATATATTGTGGAAAATAAAAATATTTGATTGTTTTAACAGAACATTTAAAGAATTATATGATCCCAAAGAAAATTTTTCTTTCAATGAAGTTATCATTGAATTTAAAGGAAGAGTATTATTCAAATATTATATTCCAAAAAAAAACCCATACAGTGGGGGCTTAAAATGAAAAAAATTGCTGATACTGGTTATAAATTTATGATAAGGAGGGTATTTACAAAGATAAAGAAAAAATCCTTTCAATATCTTCTTATCAATGTTATACATTGACAGAGTAAAGTAAAAGATAAACACCATAAAATCTTTTATGACAATTTCTTTTCCCCACAAGAGTTTTATCTATGACCTTTAAAAAAGAAAGAAAAGATTAACCTGTGGAACTGTATGATCTAACAGAAAATATTTTCTAAAGATCTTCGTCCTTCTAAAATGAAAACAAGAAGCATCTTACCAACGTAAATTTTTGATGAATAATAACCTTGTGCTGGCAAAATAAGAGGTACATTTAATTTAATACACAGCCCCTCAAAATGAATTTTATCATTAAAGAATAAGATATATATATATATATATATATATAATTCATATTATGTTGTTGATTATAGTGGCGTACTAACTCACCACTTCAAGTCGTAACAGTAGCAGATTACAACAAACACTAAAGGTGATATGTTGATTTAGGAAACGTTGGCATCCACCTACACTTTGCTAAACTAGGAAAATTCCACAAACAAAATTATTCTTTACGTCATCATATTGCTTTTGAACGCGCTTCTGATATTTAAAGTCGCGTCAAAACTTCACTGTAACCAATTTAAAATACTGAATGAATTGAATAACATCTATGATAGGTAAAATAAATCATAAAAAATGAGCCTTCATTAATAAAATGAAGATAAATGATAGTAAATTTTTCTACTAGTGAATTGACAAAAAAGAAAAAAAGTATGTGTAATATTACAAAAAAGAATATACAAAGAAGAACAACTATTATCTGAAAAGGTATGTGTGGCTCTTTTGTATTGATCTAGAATTACCAAAGAATATCATCACCTATTCAATTTGATAAAAATTTAACCTATAAATTTATAGGAGTCAAAAGACCAGAATAAAAAAAAATTAAAACTGTTACATTTTTTAATAAAAAGGAAAGGAAAAACAACGAAAAAGAAGGTTTTAAGATTGTGTACTTTTAAAATGTAGAACTCTTTTTATTTTTAAACACATTTCAAAAGCATTGCTTAAAGAACCTTTTCAATTTAGGCATAAGTTTTAGAACAAAGATAAATTAATTTAAAAAAAAAAAAAAAAAAAAAAAACATTCCCCCCCTTAAGATAAAAGATTTGAAATAAAAAGTGTTACATGTTATTTTCTTTGGAATGCATGAATTTTTTGAAAGTTTTGCCGACATTTTTACTCAGCAGCTTTGAAACATGTTCAGTGAAGTTGAAAATTATCTTTTGAATCTCACTTGATAATATTAAATCACAAAAGGGCCACATTATCCGAGTAGTGATGTCGCGAACTGGTAGCCGGGGTTGAGTCGTAAGTTTGAGTCCTTTTCAATTGAAAACCTGCTGTTAAATCTATTGAGGTTCTAAGTCCTCATATTGGTGTGGAAGTTTGGTGAGTGGGTGTTATCATCATTACTTGACTGTGATTCAAATTTATGATATCTGACACCAGTAGCCTTTCCTATTGCTTTGGAATGCGTTATTAAAAAATCAAATTGATCACAAAATACTTGATGTACATTGATTTTTTTGTGAATTAAAAGGGCATTAATGTGAAAAGTAAAATGTTTAATAACAATGTTCTGCATATTGTTCTTAAAGTTTTTCCTTCTTTTACTTATTTTGTTGAACAATTTTGAAAATATGAGGTATTATTTTTTTATTACATGGTTTCAATGTTGCATTTAAATATGCAAGTTGCAGTAATGAAACCACAAATAAAGTATATATATCTAAGCTAACACCAAAATAATTATTAGGAGTTTATGATTGAACTATGCTGCTCTCAGAGAGTGTAGTCATGAGATTACAGAAGCTCTTAATATAATATTGTTTTAATGCTTTTGCTTCTAGAAAATATTTGAGTAATTTTTTTTAATGTTATAGCTGTCACTTTCTTTTGATTGAAAGTGTTAATTTACGCAATACTTGTTCTTAAGTTATGATAATTTTTCAATAATTAAAATTAAAAGATTATTTATTATTTTTTAAGAAACATGTAAATATTTCACAAAAATAAGATAAAATTTTAAATTTCTAAAATTATTTTAATTGACAAATAATCATTATATAATTCATTATTAATATTTTTATAATATTTTTCTCATACTTAAAGGATATTAGTCTATATTACTCCATATACTTCATCAATCTATCCCATACTTAAGTAATGAACACAATAAGATCTAGTTTTAGAATAAGTTATTTTTAGCAAATTATCTAGACTAAAAAATTATGAATGAAAGTAATATATCTAATATTTTTTAGTAATACATGATTTCTAGTCAATATACCAATTTTATATTAGGTTGGAAGGAAAGTTCTGTCGTATTTTAAATAGGCAGATGATTTTTCTTGTAAATAAAAAAAAACATCTGGCTAGTGAGTCATTCGGATTTTTATTTTTCTTTTAGCTGCTGTATAATATAAAAGGAATTCTTTTTTACCGTTAATCATTTACTTGTTATATTTAAAGGGAAAAACATGTCAGTAGATAAAGTGCATTTTCGACACTGCATTTTGTATGAATTCCAAAATGGAAGCAACGCATCGGTTGCATGTAAAAATTTATGTGCGGTATTTGGAAAAGATATTGTAAATGTTCGTACTCGTCAAAGATGGTTTAGCAAATTTCATTCCGGGGATCTTTGCCTCCAAGAAAGTGATCAATCTGAAGGACCATCCAAGATCGATAATGATGTTTTGCGATCCATGTTGGAAAATAATCAACTTTTAACAAGTCAAGAAAAAATGCAGAAGAGTTTAGCATTCATGATACAACTGTTGGAGATCACATTAAATCTCTTGGGTTTGTGTTAAAGCAAAGTGTTTGGGTTTCACATGAATTAACGGAAAAGAATTTGTCTGATCGTGTAAGAATGTGTTCATCACATCTGATTAGACTCAATGTTTAGCCATTTTTGGACAAGCTGGTTACTGTAGATGGAAAGTGGATTCTTTACGAGAATATCAAGAGAAAAAAAATCTTACTGCAAACCAGGAACATCATCAGCAATAGTTCCAAAACCAAGTATCCATCAACGAAAAGTACTGCTTTGTTTGTGGTGGGACAGGAAAGGTCCAGTGTACTACGAGTTGCTGAAACAGGGAAAAACCATTAACGCGGATCTGTACTGCAATCAGCTGGATAAATTGAATGTAGCTATCAAAGAAAAAAGGCCAGCATTAGTGTCCAGAAAAGGAATAGTACTCCACCACGATAATGCTCGACTGCATACTGCAATGGTGACACAACAAAAACTGAATGCGTTAGGATGGGAAGTCCTTAGTCACCCACCGTATGTATTCACATGACATTGCACCATCTGATTATCACCTGTTCAGATCTCTGCAACATTATATAACAGGAAAAAAATTCAAGTCTTTTGAAAGTGTTTCTAAGGCAGTTGCTGACTATTTTAACTCCAAGGACGAGAACTTCTACAAAACAGGAATTCACAGGTTACTTGAAGGATTACAATAGATTGTAACAAATAACGGAGCATATATAATTGATTAATATTAAACACCTATTTTTATAAATGAATTCAAATATTTTCTTTAAAATACGACAGAACTTTCCCTCGAACCCAATAAATTCTAATTTCTTAATCCTGAATAAAATTTTGAAATGTTGTACATGAAACTCTAGAAAACATTTTTTTTAACTTTAGAATATACTTAAAAAGATATGTGAGAATATTAAAAAATTCACAATACTCATAAGATTACATTATGCATTTGAAAGTTTGCGAGTCATTCAATTAAAAATGGAACCAAGAATTCAGAAAAAAAAATTGTGATAACAAATAGGCACCAAATATTTGGATCTTTCTTATTCATGCATGATTATGGTCAAAAAATCAGAAATCTTACTATCTCCTCTTTGTAATTAGAAGAATTAATAATACCACATGTGGCTGAATTGAACTTTCCAGTGGGGGAGAGAAAATTTTTCTTCAATCCTAAAAGTTCTGAGTGGAAGGGATATTTTGACTTAGAATCAACCGAATTTTAAAGGTTAAATAATGCATTTTAGATTAGTAATTGAATAATTATTTTGTTTTATAAATATGCTTTTATTAATGGAATGTTTGTTTTGAATTTATTTGTTGGATTTATTTCATTATTATTTAAACTTTAAATTTCAATTGAAACTTTTAAGAGATATTTTAAAAAATCTTTCTGTTATTATATGTAGCTTAGTTTGTTTATTAGCTTATGCTCTTTTTATATTTCCACTACTTTTAACTTAATTCACATATTTCAAATCTACAGGTACTGCAATGTAAATTCGATGATTTCAAATTGCGTGTGGAAACTGGATCTGAAAGGTTCAATCAATGTGAAGAACTTGCTGTAAAATTGACTGCTAATGATACTTCATACTCAAGTAAAATAGAACAAAGACAGCAACATTTAAGGTAATATTTTTAAAAGATTAAAAAATTAAAGTTTTAGATAAAAATAATAATCTTAATGATAACATGTTTTTTGTATCAATTGTCAGTATAATCATTAAGTAAGAAATGGATTTCATTTTCTTTATATTTTCAATTCTAGAAATTTGAAATTATTTCACTCATAAGCTTATGATTAACAAATTTTTTAAAATTAGGTCAGCATGGTCTGTTTTGCTTGATAATATAGAAGCCAGAGACCAAAAGCTTCAAGCAGCTGGAGAAATTCACCGATTTAATCGTGATGTTGCAGATGCATTGTCAAGGATACAAGAAAAATATGCTAGTATTCCTGAAGATTTGGGTAGAGATTTAAATAGTGTTCAAAATTTAATTAGAAAACATGAAGGATTTGAAAATGATTTAGTGGCTTTAGAAGCTCAAGTGAGTTTTATTATTTTTTTTAAATTTATGTGAATTTTTTGGGGGAAAAAAACTATGAAGGGAAAAAAAAAGATTAAATGAAGAAAAAGGCTATGAAGTGAAAAAGACTGTGAATTATTTTTAAATTTTGTAGTTTATTAATTTTCAAAATCAAGAATTTTATACTGATTTTTGAATGTCTCATAAATAAGTAAATTTCTATACAAAACAAATGTGTAATAAATAAGTAAATTTCTGTTTGCAAGCTAATTGAATTTAGTTAGAAATAAATATATTGTTACAATTGTTTAATATGTTATGACCCATTGTCAGGGGTTGAAAAATACTAATAGCTGAATAACTATTTTCTGATGTAGAACTAAAAATCATGAGTTAAGTCCTAATAGGTTTATGTTTTATTCTATTATGAAATTTAAATGAGTAATTGCTGACTTATTAATTCCAAAATATTATACTGTACATCTAATAAATGATCATTCCTTCAGAATTTGAACTAATTCAAATAGTTAAAAATTTTAAAGTATGTAATATTATTATTATTTTTTATATGCCTTTTAAATAATATAACTTATTTTCAAAAAATTAGCTCCAAATTTTGGTTGATGATAGTGCTAGACTCCAAGCTTCTTATCCTGGTGGAAATGCAGATCATATACTAGAGCAACAAAATATTGTTATTGAGAACTGGAATACTCTTCAAGAAAAGGCTGCAGAACGTAAAATAAAATTACAGGCTTCAAATCAGTTGCAAAGATTTTTAGCATCAGTAAGCGTTATTTTATGTAAAAAAATTATTATCTTGAATCTAAGGGTAAAAGTGTTAAATGACTGCTCTTATAAAAAGCTTCTTAATTCATCTACATACAAATTTAATACATACATTTAAATACAAATTTGATTTGTTTTTGCTTAGAAAATACTATTGTAATTCACCCCCCTCCCCCAAAAAATGTCCTAATGTAATATTTTGTTAACCTTTTAGATACACGTACTACGAGGGTTGCTATTTATATTTCTGGCCTTGGCAACAGTAAGTGTTGCTAGGCGACCGCAGACGATTTTAATCGAAAGTTTGATATTTTTAAACATAAATTCAGCAAACGATTTACCATTATAGCTTTATTTGTGTTGTTGACAGTAAATTGAAAAGTTCTTCTCTGTCAAAAAATGGAATTGAATCGTGAACATTTCCGTGCCATTATTTTTCATAACTTTCGACGTGGATTGTCAAGACAAGAGTGCTTCGATGAACTTAATTCTTTATACAGCGATAATGCGCCATCCTACAGCACTGTAAAAAATTGGTATAACGAATTTAATCGTGGTCGATGTTCGATCCAGGACGAATCCCGTGCAGGTCGTCCAAAATCCGTTGTTGTGCCAGAAAAGATCAATGCTGTGCGTGAACTGATAAAGCAAGATCGTCATGTGACATACCGTGAGATAGAGGCGTCTTTGGGCATTAGTATGACTAGCATCAATAAAATATTGCATGAACATTTGAGCGTAAAAAAAATTTGTTCGCGTTGGATCCCGCATAATCTGACAAACGCTCAAAAAAAGGCTTGTGTCGATTGGTGCAAGGAAATGTTGGAAAAATACATTCAAGGTACATCAAAGGCTGTGTATAACATCTACACAGGTGACGAATCATGGATCTATGCATATGAGCCGGAAACAAAACAGCAATCAACTGTATGGGTCTTCCAAGATGAGGCAAAACCAACAAAAGTTGTTCGAGGAAGAAGCACATCGAAACAAATGATTGCCTGTTTCTTCGGCATTAACGGTCATGTGGCAACAGTGGCGTTAGAGCAACGCAGGACGGTCAATTCTGAATGGTACACGACCATTTGTTTGCCAGAAGTCATCGGAGAAATTCGAAAAAAGCAGAAGAACAGGCGAATCATTCTTCATCATGACAATGCGAGCTCTCACACATCGACTCAAACAAAAGCATTTCTGACGGAGCGAAAGATCGAACTGATGGGTCCTCCGCCGTACAGCCCTGATTTGGCACCCAATGACTTCTTCTTATTCCCACACATCAAAAATAAATTACGTGGACAACGATTTTCGACCCTCGAAGAAGCGGTTGATGCATTCAAAACGCATGTTTTGGAGTTACCTCAATCGGATTGGAAAAAGTGCTTTGAAAATTAGTTCAAACGCATGCAAAAGTGTATTGATCATCATGGAGAATATTTTGAAAAACAATAAAACCAATTTCGATCCTACATATTTGTTTTTTCATTATTAGGACAGAAATATAAATAGCAACCCTCGTATCTATATTTAAAACATCAGCATCAATAGAGTTCTTCAATACAATTATGTTGAAATATTGCAAATTGACATTTTTTTAGAGAGAAAAATAATTTTGTAAAATATAGAAGCCAATTTTTGGGTAGTTAATCATTGATCTATTTTAAATTATTTGTTAATATGTATATCAAATAAATACATTTTGTCTGATATTTATTATAAATACTGGCAAACAATTGCAAAATATGGGAATATTGAAGTATAAGTGAGACACTTTTTTTTTTCTGCTTTTGTATGATTTAGAACTATATTATAAAACACTCTCATATATAGATCTTTATATAAAAAAGGGGAGGGGGGGGAGTTTTTAAAAAATTTATTCATCACCCTTAAGAAATTTTCATTTTTATTTCTTTTCAGTTTATGAATAAAATATAATTTTTATTTCTTTAGCCTATTTACTAATAGTATTTGTAATGAAATTTTTAATCAAAAACTTCTATTTTCAAATCGTAGTTTAACTATGATAAAAAAAAAGTTATACTATTAGATTTTTATGAAAATGTATTATATAAAGTAGCTGTTGATATTCTTATACGATTTCATAACTTTCAATTAAGAAAAATAAGAGATAAAAGTTAATCACATTGAGTAAATTTTTTTTAAAAAAATTGTTTTTTTCCTCCTTATTGTGTAATTCAATGCATTAAATTTTGAATATTCAAGCATTGCGATAGAGTTTTACATTTTGAATATTAGTAAAAATTCTATTTCTTTCTTGCTTCTTGTAGGTGCGAGATGTTGAAAATTGGGCTTTGGGACTTTGTTCCTCATTGAAAACGGAAGAAAAAGTTCGTGATGTTGCTAGTGCTCAGATGTTAAAAGCAGAACATGAACAACTAAAAGCTGAGATTGAAGCAAGGGAAGGGACATTCGGAACTATAGTTAATGCTGGTGAAGAAATGATTGAAGAAGGTCATTATGCTCATGAAGAAGTAAGAATTGTTCTTTATCATATAATTATACATTATATGTAGTTTGTTATTAACATATAATCTAAAATAATTTTACCTAGTGGCCCCTCCCTTTGGCTCTAAAATTAATGTATTGGGTTTCATTATATATGTGGGTTGTTTAAAATAAGATAGAAAAAGTATTAGGTTTTCAAATAAAAAAGTTTTCCTCAAATTCAATCCCCCTCCCCCTTGAATATTTTTTTAATGACTACATTCTTTTTTCTTTGAATTCAATGCTTAACCTTCTTTCCCATAAACCTAGAATAAACCTTACATAATATTATAAAGTGTAAAAGCTTGTTTTTAAAAAAACATGTGTTACAAGGTAAATTAATTTTTTAAATGTTTTTATGTCAATATAAATTAAATGAAAGTCATGTTTTTGAACAGGTTTTCAATAACTGTATTCCTGTTATAGATATCAGGTGGGATTAAAATTTTAGCATTTGCCATTTAGTATCCTTAAAACATTTTTTTAAAAAATTCCAGATACGTGAGCGACTTGATCAACTGCTAGCTGTCAGAGGGGAATTGCATACTGCCTGGCATAAGAAAAAGATATATTTAGATCAGTTGTGCGACCTGCAATGTTTCCTAAGAGATGCCAAGCAATTGGATACATTAAGTAGTCAGCAAGAGGTAAAAACTGTAAAATTGTGTTTCCCCCTCCTTCTATAATTTTCTAAGTAAAAGTTAATAAATTTTTAGAATTTCTTTGTTTCCTATAAATGTCTTTTTGTTCGAATTTTATGTAAATGTAAGCCAAAATAAAGTTAATATTTTGATTTAATTAATTAATTATTTTTATAGGTTTATTTATCAAGTTCTGATGTAGGGAACACTGTTGAAGAAGTTGATACTCTAGTTAAAAAACATGAAGCATTTGAAAAACTTTTGGCTGCTCAAAATGAAAAGGTATTATATAGATTCTCTAATTGTGAAGAGATTGATTTGATTGGGTTAAATTGGAATTTTAGCAACAAAGTCTTATCCCCTTGAAAAATATTCTTTTGTTGTGTACAGGTGTACTTTATTGAGTTACGTTTACAAATTAAAGTAATTGATATGTGAATAAAACACACAAGATGATACTCATGACATTTAGAACAGCAGAAGTTAATGAATTAATGTTTGTTTCAGCTTGTTGCTTTACAAGATCATGGGGAGAAACTCTTGCAACAAAATCATTTTGATTGTGAAACCATCAGAACCAGAATGTTGGAGGTCACTAATAGGTAAAGTAGTGAATAATTCACTTATACAGCACATAAAATATTCTCTAATTTTTTTTAATGAAAATTTAAAATAAAATGTATTTTAAATCAATAATTTTTCTTAATTGTATGTTACTTTTTATAATGAAGAAGGCATATAATTTTAAATATTATATATATGTTTTATTTATTAATCTTAGGCGTTCTAAAGTGAGGGATCTTAGTAATCTCAGGAGACAAAAGTTGGCGGATAGTTTCCTTCATGCACAATTCAAGAGAGATGCCACTGAGGTATGATTTTTCATAAGCAGCTTAATTTTAATGATTATTTGTTTTGCTCAAAATAAACAAAACAAGAATGTAGTTGTCAGGAATCTTTAAAATGTGAGATTTTTAATAGTAATTTAATATTAAAATTATATTATTGATATAAAAAATAAAACGAATTTAATACCAACAGTCTTTGTATTACATTAAAAGTATTTAAAGATTGTTTTGATCCATGATTAAGTTAGTAATAAAAATAGTTTCTTATTTTATTGAAATATATTTAAAAAAAAAAGAAACTTAAAGAAAAATCAAAGATTAACAAATTTCTATTACTATAGCAGCATAATCCATAGTTACAAAGGTTCCAAAATATGCTGTACATTAATAAATTTTGGTTTTTTTTATTATCATACATCAAAACATTGTTATATATTTCCTATTTCTGTAATTTAAAACAGGCTGAAACATGGATTGAAGACAAGAAAAAATACTTAGAAGCTGAACAAGGCATGAGCCAAATAGCTAGTCTAGAGGATAAAATGAAAAAGCTTCAAAAACATCAAGCATTTCAAGCTGAATTATCTGCACATGAAAGTAATATTCAGAACATAAAACAGGTTATTGCCTTTTGTTATTCTTTAATTAAAGAAAAGATTAATTATATTTACTGTTTTTTCCCCACTACTTATATCATTTTTTCCAACTTTTTATAATATCTAATATTTTTTGTTAAAAAATGTTAACACATTTGTAAGTACAAAATACTTTCTTCAGATTATGAAATTGTTGATCTTATAAAATGTAATTTGATTACTGTTTCTTTGAATTAATATTAGTTGTATTGTTTTGATGTAATGTCTATAAATATAAGTTTCTCCTTAAGATTTTTTCTCATTATGAGATAAGTGTCTCTTTATTGATAGAATTTAAAACCAAATGGATAAATGTTCTAAAATATATTTTATGAATGGACTGTTCATTTTTAAGAATAATTTCACTACAATTTAGAAAGGAGAGCTACTGTTATCTAAAAATCATGAAAGTTCTGCAAAAATTAGGCAACAATTAGAGAGGCTATTGAAACAGTGGAATGAGTTAATTGCATCATCTACCAACTTGGGTCGAGGGCTAGAAGAAGCACAAGACATTTTAGAATTTAACAATCAAGCTGAAAAGATTGAAGCTTGGATTCGAGATAAGGTATTTGAAGTATTTTTCTTATTTTAGAAAATAAATGCATGCCCTGATATTAGCATTTAAAAATTTCATTCTAACAAAATATTACGTATTGTATGAAATTATATGAAAAAATATTTTACATTCATATACTTTTATATTTTAAAGGTAATTTAATCACATTATTACTTTTAAATTATTTTAAAGTTTGTGTTTTAACTGACATTGTGAGATGAAAGTAAGCTGTGATTCTGTCATTAAAATTGCAAATCATACATAAAAGTTATGTTAATGAGATGCTTTGAAAAATTATATAAATATTAACAATATGTGAAGGCATCGATCTAAATTTGTCCCTTATTAATATCATTATCTTTGGATACTTAGTGAGTTTTTTCTAGAATAACAATATATGTAATTGAATAACAACTAAGATTTCTCAAACAAAGGTATAAGAGATGTTGAAGAACTCCTTGGACATTTGTCTTGTTTGATTCTTTTTTGTTAAATACAGTTGGAACCAATATGAGTTCACATAAAATTTTGTTATTTCCTAAGATAATGTTATTTATTTGTAAGTATATATAAGTAAACAGGTAAGACAAATTTTCAGTTTATACATTTATTTTAATGACATATGAAATCATAATATTTATGTATGTATGAAATAAGATATTTAATTATTTAGTTTTTTATGGTTTAATTACCATCAATTAATTGCAAAAACAAAAAAGCAAAATTAATTAATTGAATAAACTGAAAAGCTGCAAATCGTAGAAAATACTAAAAAATGGATGTAAAGGTAGTCAGTGACATATAATTAATTGTTTCATCTAATTTTTTAAAATACTTAATGAATTAATGCTATTATGAATCTTAAGAAGGAAATTTTGGAAAGCCCCCACGTGTTGTGTTTTAATTTTGCTTTTGTAATATATTTATATGATTATCCATATAATTGCTTGACACAATTTCATTAAACTATAATTTGTCCTATTTTTGCATAAAATAGGAAATGATGGTTCAAGCTGGAGATATTGGAAAAGACTTTGAGCATTGTCAAGCGCTTCAAAGAAAGCTGGATGATGTGGATTCTGTAAGTTTTTACATGTTATTTATAGTTAAAATAAATTGATATATTTTCATTCTTAAGTTTAGATGAGATACAAGAATGCAATATACTCTTGTTAAACTTCTTTCCTTCTTTTTTTTTTTTTTTTTTTTTCTTTGAATTTAGTATTATTGCTTAAACTATTTTAAATAAAATCATATAATTCCCTATTACTTTTTGTTGAGACTGAATGGTAGATACTTTGAAATAAAATGTTTTAACATTAATTAAGTTAATTAGTCTGCCTTTTATTTTTCCAAGTAGGAAAGAAAAAAAAATTTGTAAATAAATCGATGGAAAATTAAGCTTCTAGGTATTTTCCCAACAATAAAAAGAAAATCTATTATATTTTAATATCTGTAAAAATTTGTAACATTAATTGATTCAATAGTATATTGAAAGATGAACAAATTTTTTGGTTTTAAAATTCGTATAAATCAATTCAGTTACCAGGAATCTATTCAAAAGGAATCTAGATCAATTTGGTGTTTGTATTTGATATATTTCAATTACATGTATAATGTAAGCTTGTTTTGTTCTTAGAAGCCAATCGAAAATTTTTGAAGATCTGTCAACTCGACTAAAATAGAAATGTGTTGAATATCATCTAAGACTATACCTGTCTGAATGATTCCTAAATTTGAGATATCTCAAATTTCATCTTAAC
The DNA here is from genome assembly GCA_019974015.1 of Nephila pilipes. Classification (NCBI taxonomy): domain Eukaryota; kingdom Metazoa; phylum Arthropoda; class Arachnida; order Araneae; family Nephilidae; genus Nephila; species Nephila pilipes. The sequence goes on from BMAW01118669.1 coordinate 402,709, forward strand.
TATTTTTTTGCTAGTTATTTTAAGGCATGTGGAGTGAAAGGAACTGATAAAACATTTAACTCTTCTGATCATAGCTTTCATTCATATTAATTCTATGGATAAGTTCAGCTATTAATTTTATCAAAAGGTACTAGGAAATAGGAGGAGAGAATTATCTATTTTCTGGTATGCTTAGTTATTGACGATTATAAATGTGATCGTTTTTCTTATAGTGAGCTTCAAGAAATGATATTATGTGAATAGGTAGTGAATTAAATTATAACTAGGAACACTCAATGGTTAGAAAGAGGAATTAGTAAAAAAGTGGGTATTATTAATTAGAGTTGAAAATGATTTAAGTCTTAAGAATAATTTTTATTTATTGAATCATGAAGAAAAATGTCATGACAAAGATATAAATTCATTCAATATATTGTTTCTTATAATTGAGATTTTTTGTTGTTTTAATAAATTTTTTGGATCATCATTTTTGTCTTTGTTTTAGGATATGCGAGTGGATGAATTGAGAATGAAGAATATCAATTCTTTGGCCAATAAACTTATGCGCCAAGGTCGTTCAGATACACAGTCTGTACAACAAAGACAAGAAGAATTAAATAAAAAGTAAGATTTTTGTTATAAAATGGGCAATTTTCATTTGCTTTAGTTTTTAATCATAATTCATTTTGATACGTTTTTCAATGATACTTAGTATAGTTATTTTCTTTTTGTAAATAATTTATTTTTATCAAATTATTGTCATTTTTCGAATAAATAAATTAAGATTTAATGGAACTAAAAAAAATCATGTATAGATACAATAAATATATTTTATGAATTATATATTGTTGTTTGTTGCATGTTTTGTAACATTTTATTTCAAGCAATTAAATTGCTAAAAAAAAATTGTGATTGAATAATTTTATGCTTGTACATTGCCATAAATATTTTCTAATTAATTTAAATATGTTTACATAGATGGAAAGCTCTTCAGGGTGCTTTAGATCTGTATCGCCAGAAACTTGCTAATGCTTCTGATGTGCATGCTTTCAATAGAGATGTGGATGATACAAATGATAGAATAAATGAGAAAGTAAGACAGGCCAAAGTTATATTTGAACTTAAGTGTTTTTTAATTCAACTGTTGCGATGGAATATAATTGAAAAGTAATTGTAAAATCAGTGTCTGAAAAAGAAGCTCATTTAGTGAGTCAAATAACATATTTGACTAAAATTATGAAGGAAAAATATCTTTCAATCATTTTAAAACTGGCCCCTTAGAAAGATTCTTGTATATACTTGTTTTCTATATATAGATTATGCTTTTGGTTATTTAAAAGTTAAAATTATTTTGATAATATTGCAGAGATGACTGTAATTTTAAAAAGAATTCCATACTTGATTTTCTTTTAAATTATGAAACTTATTCAATGAAAGTAATTATTTTAAAAATGAAAGTAATTATTTTAAATTTATTAATAAATTAAACAAAAAAAATTTAATTTTTGTTGTTACATTTGAATGCCTTTCTATTCATATTGTTTATAAATTATGCTTTATTCAGTCTACAGCATTATCTGTTGAAGAAGAGACAAAGGACTTGCAATCTGTTGAAACATGTCAAAGAAAGTTAGAAACCACTGAACGTGATATGACAGCAGTAGAAGCAAAATTGAAGGTATCATTCGGATTTTCAATAACTAAATTCTTTTTTTAGGCATAATTTCATTAAAAATCTTATTCAATATGACCAAAATGCTTTTTTTTTATTTTGAATTAATTATCTATTTAATTTTATTAATTATCTAGTTTTATTTTTGCACAAAAATGTATTCATTTTTTCTGTTATTCTTCAAAGGAACATGATGCTGAAGCTCGTAGACTTGTACAGAAAAATTCAGAAGTAGCTGCCCAAACAAGACAAAAACTATCAGAAGTTCAAGAAAATTGGAGGAAGCTTATGAATTTGTGCTCAACAAGGTATGAATTTTGCTTTAGTTGCTGTTCAAATCTTATAATTTTTTTGTGTAAGGACAAATTATTCATAACTTCAAAGCAAATAGAATAAAATTTTAAAATTTGTGCAAATTTTTTATTTCATTACATTAAAATGCTAATGTATGTTATATTTTTCAGAAAGCAAACTTTATCTTCAGCATACACTCTTCATAAATTCTTAACTGATTTTGCTGAATTGGTAGGTTAATTTATTTGTTCACAGTACTTTTCTCCTTTGCAGTATTTGTAAAATTAATTTGAAATAGCTTTATTTATTTTTTAAAGATATTGCAAAATAGAATTAAATTTGAAAAATTTGTTATTCAGTAGTTATGTTAAAAGAGATGCTATGAACTATTTTTTTTTAAATTATATATTGTAAAATTTATATGTTATTTTATTTCGTTTTATAAATAATTCTTGAATGTGATTTTATTTGTTGGAAAAAAAAATAATTATATTTTCATTGTGAACATTTGGAAAATGCATATTTTCATATGATTTGTAATACTTTTTGTTTCATTTCCTATATTTTAAAAGCATCTTAATTTTTTATTGTTATTATCCTTGATTAGATAATAATATGAATACTCCCTTGTTATCACTTGTCAGGGCTTATGAATGTCTATATTTTTTTCAATGGATTGTTGATCATAATATTTAAAAATATTTTTTTTATTCAGGAATCGTGGGTTAGTGATATAACAACCAGAATGACTTCAGATGAACTTGCTACAAATAATTCTGAAGCTCAAAGTATGCTACAACTTCATCAAGAACGAAAGGTAAGTTAATATTCTTTTGTTAATCTTAATATACTAATATTAATATGATACTTAAGTGCTAAGTACTTTTATATATTATTTTCAGTACTTTTTACTTCCTTTGTGATATAATGTAACGGGCTAACTTTACATTTTGATTATTTGTAATTGTAGTTATAGTGGATATTAGTTTTTTTAAAATTTTGTTATTTTTCTAAAATTACTAAGGTTTTTAGAATTTGGTAGAATTTATGTTTCCAATTTCATCATAACTTTTTTTTTTCTCAATCTTTTAGTTTGTTGCTTTTACAATAGGGTTTATGAATCCAAATTTTTTTTTTTTTAGTATGACCTTCTTTTCTTTTTGATAGATTATATTTTAAAATTAAATTGTTAATACATACATGAATATTAAAATTTCTGTATCTTTTTGCTTGTACAAAGATTTATTTTAAAACAATTTAAAGTGCTACAAAACTTCAAAAAAATTTCCCTCTTCTTAAATTTTTAGAATTGTATGAATCTTTCAGGTAAATTATAATCTGTATAAATCTGTCAAAAAAGTAATTACAACTTGCAAATTAGATAAGTATTTTTCTAAAGTCAATAGGTAATAAAACAAGGAACATAGATATATTTTTTAAATACATTAAAGAAGCATTTAAAAGTATTATAATTTGCTAATCTTGTGAATGAAATTATTCTTGATTTTATGATATAAATTTTTGTCATGTCATCTCTACTACTGTATATTTAGGCTGAAATCAATGGAAGACAAGAATCGATAAAGAGCTTGAAAGAATTTGGTCACCGTCTACTGCAACAGAAGCATTCTGCAAAAGAAGTAATTGAGACAAAACTCCAGCGATTAGAAGAATTGAGGAAAAATCTCACTCAAGTTTGGGAAGAAAGGCGACATATTTTGACTCAGTGCAGAGACTTTCAGGTATAACAGTAAAATATGATTCTTTGGTTTACTAAAATTCTTGTTGCCTGTAATAGTCAATGTAACTATTGTTAATATTTTAAATTATAATTTACTACGTGTATTGTTGCTATTTTTTGAAAAGTTAAGTAGCCAATGCAACTATTGCTAACATTTTAAATTTTAACTCTCAGTTTTGTTGCAAAAAATATTTTTTGTTATGCATAGAATTCTTGAGAACATACAGTTTTAAAGCCAGATTATTTCAGTATATAAAACAAATGCTTTTATTAAATTTTAAATGATTTAATCTTTTTATGTATTCTTGGTGATAATTATTTTAAAATTGTTCTCAAAAGTATTCATCTGCATCTAATTCCTAATTATTAAAAAAGTCCTAAGAGAGACAATTACTAAATGATTTATAGCATTGGGTGTGATACATTTGATTTATATTTGTATCAGGTAGTAAATTATATGATTTTCTTCCTCCCCCTCCTTTTTTCGTTTATTATCTTTTCTTTATTTATTTTTCAAATTGCTGTGATGTTATCCTTAATAATTTTGAACCTATTTGTGGAAAATTAAATCTAATTGTAATGTAATTTAATTTTTTATATGAGTTCTTAATATTATTAAGGAATGCGTATCTTCTATTAACTTTTATTTACTGTGTTGTGTGTAAGAAGATACAATGTTTCAATTAATTTAATGTAATGAAATTTCCATTAGATTAGTTTGCTTATTTTTTGCTAAATTAAATATTTTTCCCTCTAATTTTCTTGTGGTTTTTTTCACCCCAGGTTTTCAAAGAGATGGTGGAAACTGCAGAAGCATGGTTATCCAAAAAAGAAGCATTCTTAAATAATGAAGATTTAGGGGTATGTTTATTCAATAAGATTGTCTCTAATGCCATATTTATTTTTCTTGTTTTTTGTTGAAGAAAATATTATTAAAAGAGATATTAATGAAAAATTTGTTTTTAACAACAACAACAACAAAAAAAAAAAAACATATTTTTATCTCTTTCATTGTTTTGTAATATTTTTTCTTTTATTCGATTCTTATAGGATTCTATGTCTAGTGTTGAAGCATTAGTAAAGAAACATGACAATTTTGAAAAAACAATGAGTGCTCAAAGTAATAAAATTGATGAATTGGAAGCATTTGCCACTGAACTCATTGCTGCAAAACATTATGATAATTCTGCCATTCAAAATAAATGTCAAGCTGTGTGTGCAAGAAGAGATAAGCTGAAAGAAAGTGCACTTGTGAGAAGAAAGAAATTACAGGAATCTAAGGAGCTGCAAAAATTTTTACGCAACATATATGAAGTAAATGAAAAATCCCAGCTTTCAAATATTTGTTAGAATTATTTTAGAAAAAACAAAAAATATCAAATCTTTTTATGTGTTCTTGATGATAATTATTATAAAATTGTTTTCATTTGCAACTAATGCTCAAATATTTAAAAGTTTAAGAGCAATAATTCTTAGATGTTATTTAACTTCTTATATGATGCTAAATAACATTTAGACCGATGAATTATTTTTGTAATAGATTTTTTAAAAAACCAATATGATTTTAAAAATTTAAGGAATTATTTTAATGATTTTTAAAAACAATAATGAATTTTAAAATTTATAATTGTATCAAAACATAGTTACAAATTAATACAGTTCAAATAAACTTTTCTTGTAAGTGTAAAATGACAATGCATTATAAAATATATTACAAAAAAATTCATGCATTTAAATTTGTGTTTTGTTTTACTTTTAATATATTTTAGTGTTAAAATTAACATGAAGAAAAATTTGATAAGTAATATTTTGTTTACTACATTGTCTGATTAAAAATTAGCAGCTTTATTACAGATTTTTCGTTATTTTACATTGAAGCTTTGTTTTTAAAAATTAGTTTGTTTATGAACCCAATTTAAACAGTAAATAGTACCTACTCTAATCTCTAACTGACAATTTTTCAACTAGTACGAAATGAAATTTCTATTTAATATTAACTTTTGTTAGAATCATATAGAGTAGAGCTTTACCATTAATGATTCCACTTTAAAATATTAATTCAATGAATGTGTTTCATTGCAGGGTTTTCAGAACAATCATATCTCAAATAATTTATATATCTTGTTGTACGCTAAAATTTTCTTTCAAATATCTTTATAATTTAGAGTGTAAATCGTATTTTTATTTTTTATTATTATTATTATTGGTTGCTTAGGTTGGATAAAATGAAAAACTTCAGGTCTATCCATGAATCTTATGAGACCTACTCTCTTTTGAGTAAAATCCAGTAAGCAACTTTTGAGGAAGATCGAACTTCTAATAAAGCAAGTAGTAGTTAGTGTTGGAAGGTGAAAAACTGATTGGCAGTGGTCGTAGCTATAGCTTCTTTGGAGATACAAAATCTTCTTGCAGAACTAGAAATGCACTGGAGACAATTACTTGACCAAACTGCTTTGAAAAGAGCGACACAGATGCATGGAAGTTATTCAATGAATGCGTGTTTCAATAGTAGAATATTTGAAATTAAATATAAGATACTTCTATGTTCTGACTCATAGAACAAAATTTATAATATTTAATAATTATTGATTTTTTTAAATGCAAATAAGTAAATATAGATTTTCTTTTGTATTTTCCCCAAAAAACAATTTTGCTCTCTTCTCAACATGTCTTGATAAATTTACTCTTAAAATTATGCTGAACCGCGAATAATTTGAACTTTCCAAGATATTTGGCTGGGTGGAAATTATACCAGGGTAAATTTACGTAATCTAAGAATTCTATGTTGCATGTTTTATTTTGAGCCTTTCTTTTATCTTTATTTTTCTCTCAAATGTTCATAGGCCTTCAATTCAATGAATACTGGATGGATTAGATGCATGAGATAGAGTTGAAGTTCAGTTACAATCAGAAGACCATGGAAAAGTCGGCTTCTGTTCAAATTTATTAAAGAAACATCAGGTAGAGTTCTCCAATTGTGTCTTTTGTTGTCAGGTTATTATAAGGAAGGATATATTAGAGGAAAATTTAATTTTGTGTCTAAATTATTGTGCTTTGATTCATAATTTTACTCTTGTTCGTAGCATCTTGTTACAACAATCATGCAGATTAAACATTAGTAAAGATAGGCAGATATGCATTCAAAATAGTAATCATTTTAAAGGAAGAAATAGAGAAGCTATGTTCACTACTGTCTGGGTAAATATATATATATAATATTGGTTACAAAATTACATTTTTACATAAACTTTTGTATGTGAAGATATAATATTTGACTTTTGCTAAAATAAAAAATTAAAAAAAAAGTAAGTTTTAATTAAATTGATACTGTTGTATAATTTATTAATACTGTGATTCATTTTACTGTAAACATGTAACTTTTTTGGTTTTCAGGTATCAATCACTGCATGATCCTGTTCAAATCCGTAGAGAAAATCTAGAAGATTCTCTTTTGCTTCACCAGTTTAATAGAGATGTTGAAGATGAATTATCTATGTGATTGAGAGAAGACTTTAAGCTGCCTCAACTGAACCCGACAATTTGGACACAGTTCAAAGATCTGCAGAAAAACATCAGGCATAAGTTTTCATTCAAGATTTTTTTTTAATTATTACAATAATATTTTGCCATTATTGTTTTGCCATTTTATTTATTTATTGTTCTGTTTTTTGTGTAGATGATTAATACAGTTGTGTGGCTCACTAAAAGTATTATTGTACTGTTATTAACATCTGATGCCAGTCTAACTCGAGTCAGAAAAACATTTTTTTACAAATTTTTTTATTCATCAACTAACACCTTTGTTAATCACCTTTTAGGATTGATACAATCGCAAACGTTTTCCAAATCATTCCAATTTTTTCTTCTCTTTTTTTTAATTTTTGCAGGAAATCATTTTTTTGTGCGAGTAAATGCTGATAAACAACATCTGGAATCATCGCTTGTTGCTGTTTTGTTCCATCAATGTCCTCATCAGGGCACCACTTGGAAAAACCTTTTCTTCCTTCAAAAAACCTTTTGCACTTACTTCAATTATAAATACACTCCATATGATATCTGTGTCATCTCTAAACAATCTCCATGGAACTTCGACTTGATCTTTCAATTATAATTTTGCTGCCTTCCTCACATTTTCGTAAGTAGCGGTTCCTCAGGTCTACCACCTGAAGCGTTCCGTGTCATTTAGTGTCGGTTATTGCGCTTAAATCTTCGAGCAAACCATGACAATCGTTGCTTTTGATGGACAAGAAGTCAAGTTTAGAATCCATTGTTTAAACACGCGGTGTTTTTACCCATTAAAAAACAATGTTTTATAAGAACACGAGAAACTCAGTTTTTTCCATTTTTTAAACAAACTACAAAACGACTTTACTCCAACCTCGATAACTCAGCTGTTTCTGGTCCGATCGACTTAAAATTTTGACACGTTTCAAGCAAAGGTTAGTACTCTAGAAAGACCTGGTTACTGGTTTACTACGAGCGCCATCTCTGGGTTAGTCTCGGGAGTTATTGATTGATGTGTTATATATAAATCCTATGATTCATGTGATTTTATCTGTTTATTCTGTGTATGATTGATTGCCTCTATTATGGAAAAAAATTCATTGTTTAATCAACTTGGTCATTTATTTGAAAGAAATAATTGTAAAGTAATATTTTATCTTAAAAAAGCTTTGAAATTTTTTCCCTCTGAGTTATTGTCTTATTAAATAACATATAATTCTCATATTAAAAGTTATTTTTATGAAACCAATCATTAATATTGAGTAATTTTTTTATACTTATTTTCTATTTAAAATTCCCCTCCCCCTTCTTCTCTTTGCATATTTTATTGTGAGTAGTGCTATAATAGTATTTATAAATTATAGGCTTTAGAAGCTGAAATACAAGCACATGAGCCTTTAATTGCAACTGTTGTGAGCAAAGGGAAACAAATGATAAGAATAGGACATTATGCCTCTTCCAATGTGGAAGCAAAACTAAATCAACTTCAGTCATCATTACAGCAACTAAAGGATTTATCCAGCATACGTAGATTGCGACTTCTAGATGCTGTTGAATCTCAGACAGTAAGTTATGTCACAGTTATTAAATATACTTGTATGTTCTCATTATGTATTATTTTATGTAATGGGTTCTCTCTCTCTCTCTCTCTTGTTAAATTTTTCTTATAAAAGTTAAATACTTTTTTTTAAAAAAATAACTTTAAATATATATATATATATATATTTACAAAAACTAATGATGCACATTATAATTTGTAATTGATATTTTCTGCTTGCATATTAAAATTATGAATCTAAATTTATTTGTAGTTTAACCATTTTATTTTGAAAAAAAAAAATGACTGGATGAATGATATATATGTGTGTTTTTTTATTGATTATATTTTAAATAAATGTTTTAAAAAATAACATTATTTACTTGCAGTTTTATTCTGAAGCAGCTGAGGCAGAAAGTTGGATAAAAGAAAGAAAGCCTCCTCTGACCAGCTCAGATTTAGGAAAAGATGAAGATTCTGTTCAGGTTAGACTGAAATAATCACTTTTTGATTAACTTTTATTACAGTTCTAAAATTTACAAATCTAGCATAAAGTTAAATATATTATTGCAGTTGTAGAATTTTCTTTATAATTTTTCTCTTTTTCTGTGCAGTCATTGATGAAGAAACTGGATGGACTAGAAAGAGATATTCATAATTTTAACAGTAATATCATTAGGCTTGCAAAATTGAGTCAAGGTTTGATAGAGAGAGGACATTTTGATAGTGAAAACATTCAAGAGAAGCAAGTAAGTTTTCATTTTCCTTGTTTTTATGCTGATTATCTTGATTTTTTGTAATACCGTGAAAGCTGAATTACATTGCTGTAATAAATTTTTCTTTTCAATATGAAAATGTTGATAAAAAAATGTTGTAGAGAGTATCCTAATATATATCCTTTTATTTTAAGAGGAAGAATTTTCGTAAATGTTCGAAAAAGCATATTTTCATAACATTTGACAGTGAACAATTGTATTATGTAATTTTAAAATAAACAAATAATTGAAATTATGAAATTATTATTTTTTGAAAAAATTGTTGTGAAAGTGGCTTTTTAATATGGATGCTTAGGAGGAAAAGGCCCCCAAACATTTATTTTTTGACAGTTGCTGTGACAAAGAATGTGCTAGAATTATTTATACCCTTGCCATTTATTGTAACATAAGAAGAAAACTCCATCTGCCTTTTTCAATTCCTAGAAAGTAATAGTGCAAATGAAAGCCCCTCCCCCTAAAAAATTTTTTTTTTTTTAAACAGGATAATTCTGAATTAGTAAGATTTACAACTTTTGTCAGGGATAGAGTATTTCTATCCTTAGCTAATTTAAATAATGATGTATTAAATAATTTATTACAGCCTCTCTTTCATTTAATAAACATTATTAATGTTTTCAATTTACAAATAAACCTCTATATAATTTTAGAGGCAAGTTGAAGCTAGTTACCAAGAGCTCAAGCAACTGGCTGAAGAGAGAGGCTATCGATTACAAGAAAGCAAGAGATTCTTTAATTTTATGCGAGATGCTGATGAAGTAGCTGCATGGATACAAGATCAGATGATTATTGCAAGTTCTGAAGATTATGGCAAAGATGTTGAACATGTAGAAGTAAGTTTTGTTATTTTTATCATAATTATTACAATTTTAAACGTAACTATAAAGTTAGCTTGAATCTGGAATTTTTTTTTCAAATAAAGTAATAATATAACATTTAAAAAGTAATTTATTTGGAAGTTTTTTTTTTTTTTTTTTTTTTGTACATTAATACAATAAAAAAACAATCCTCTCTCTCTCTCTCTTGATTATTGTACATTGAAAAGAAATTGTGATATTGGTGGAGGACTTCTAAGTATTGTTTCTTATAAAAAAATAATTAAAACATTATTCAATTTAAAAATAAATAAGATAAAAAGTGTTTAAATTTTTTTTTATATAGTTTTATATTTTGCTTCATGAGATATAACATTCATTTTACTTGCATCTGTTTTAGATTCTCATCCAAAAATTTGAAGGTTTCCTCAGCACTATTCATTCCAATGAAGACAGAGTAGCCAATCTTGAGAATGCTGCTGGAACACTTTTAAAAGAAAATCATCCAGAATCTCAAAAAATTGTCACAAGAAGCAGAGAGGTATCTCAGATGTGGGAAGAATTAAAAGAATGTGCTCAATCTAGACAAGAGGTACTATACAATTTAATTTCTTTTTTTAGTGTACAATTTCAAGAATGTTGCTTAATTTTAACAGATTTTTGATAAATGAATTCTTAGTGTTAAGTGAAAATGTTTAATCAAGGGTTTGGTTAGATTGAATAATTTTTATGAAGATTGCAGTTTGAATAATTTTTATGAAGATTGCAGTTAAAAATATTATTTTAAGAAATTCATTTTTCTCTAAAATAATGATTTTTTTGTACACTTGTTTACATTTCATTGTTCAGGATTTTTTACAGTTGTTTATTAGTTGGTATAAGTTTAACATATTTGAGTTAGAATATTTATTCTTTTTAATCTCGGACTTTTTATTTAATTTTCTTTAACTGATACAAATTTTGGAGATTTAAAATTTATAGGAAGAAGTTTGATCAATTTATTTTTTTCTACATGAATTATTAAAATTATTTGTTATGGTAGTTAAATTCCTTATAGTTTATTACACATTTCATTACTTTCCTTTATTAAATGTATATTCTTTCACCCCCTTTAAAAAAATTTTTTAAAAAATAAATTGTTTTTCTACTTTTGTTAGGCTTTAGCTGGTGCAAAGCAAGTACACACTTTTGATAGAAGTGCTGATGAAACTATTAGTTGGATCCATGAAAAGGATTCTGTTCTGTCAAATGAAGATTATGGTCAAGATTTAGAAACTATTCAAGCTCTAGTCAGGCGCCATGAAGGTTTTGAGGTAAAAATTAATTATTACAAACCATTTTTAATAATTGAATTATTCATTTAGAAATTTTTTACTGTCTGAATGTCTATGTATCACAAAAAGTATAAGTTTATGTGAATTTTATTCCAAAATTATTTAGCGAGATCTTGCTGCTGTGAAAGAGCAAGTTGTTGCTCTTGTCGAAGAGGCACGCCGCTTAGCAGCACTATTTCCTGATGCTAAAGATCACATTGATGTAAAGCATGAAGATGTTGCTGAAGCATGGAATCAACTATTAGAAAAATCTGCTGAGAGAAAAGATAAACTGCAACAAGCAGAACAATTACAAGCTTACTTTGATGATTACAGAGAATTAATGTAAGCAATTTCTTTGAATATCTACTGTTTTAATTATTTGCCTTTTTTACTGATGTACATATTCTTGGACATTTGAAGCCAGAATTATACATTTTTTAGATACTTTAATTTTAAAGTATAATCATAACAATATTTATTTTAAATTCATGATCAGTTTTTTATTAGAAGATATAGTTATGATCACTTTTTAAATAACAGATTTTTTTTGTACATAGCCAAAATATAAATATTAACTGATATAAATATGTTGAAAGTCTAATAGACACACTTATATTAAGAAATTTTAACAGCTATATTTTTTGTAACATTTCATTTGAGGAATTTTCTTTTGTGTCATGCTGATTTCTTTGTTTTTGCACTGATTATCAATAAAACTAAGCATACTATGGGTAGTATTAATTATGGAATTGAAGAATGCATCCAATCATTGTTGATAGATATGTAATCAATTTTTTAGGGCTTGGTCTAGTGAAATGATGGCTCTTATTACATCTCATGAACTTCCTAAAGATGTTGCTGGTGCAGAATCTCTCTTAGGGCGTCATAAGGAGTACAAATCTGAAATAGATACTAGGTTAGAGAATTTCAACAAATTTTATGAAACTGGAGAGAGTATCATAGCTTCAGGTCATTTTATGGCTGATGAAATTAAAGATAAAATTCACCGATTGAAAGGAGCATTCTCTCTACTGCAGTCTACTTGGGAAAAAAGACAGTTCATATATGAACAAAACTTAGATGCACAGGTTTGTTATTTTGCATAATAAATCATAAGTTGTCATTTTTAAAAAACAGTGAATGGCATTATTATTTATTTTTGCGATTTTTTTACTAAACAAATATTAAATACAGTTTCTATCTGTTACTTAAGATTTTCAAGAAAGACGCTGAACTTTTAGAAGCATGGTTGCAAAGCAGAGAACCTATTTTATATGACAAACAATATGGTGATTCTATTGCCAATGTTGAAGAATTAATTAGAAGGCATGAAGATTTTGAAAAAACAATTGAAGCTCAAGAAGATAAATTCCTTGCATTGAAGCGAATTACAAAGGTTAGGCTGTGAACTAAAATTTTCCTTTTCATTTTTGACTTGGTCAAAATACATAATTATTCTTTTTGTAATAGTTTAAACTTTGAAAGTTTTTTTTTCCATCCATAAATGTAAAAAATTTTATTGGACAATGTTCATGAAACATACTTTTTTTTATTAATTTAATTCTAATTTTGAATATTTCAGATCGAAGAAGCATTTACAAAACAAAAAGAAGAAGAGGAATTGAACAAGAAAGAAGAAGCTCAGAGGAAAGAACAAGAAAGATTGGATGCAATTAAAAGGAAGGAACAAAAACGAATACTTGAAGTAAATGGCTTCAGAATTTGCAATTACTATATTTATTTAAAATAATTAATACTTTTTTCAATTGTTATATTTATTAAAAAGAAAATTTAAATTGCTGTAATTTATGCTTTTGTTATTTATTAATAGGAAAGACGCAGGGAGGATGAAAGGAGACGAACTCAGGAAATTGTCCTTAAAAAACCTGGTGAAGAGAGACCTATTGATTACGAAGTTGATGGTGTTCAAACTTCTCCTCTATCATCTCCTAAAAACAGAAACATACCTGAAATCAGACATCCCACTGGTCTATTTAGAACATCTAGCCAGAAGAGTTTAGATGGTGGAGACAATAAACTATCTGTGAAGAGAGGAGAAAGCATGCGAATTGAAGGTTTGAGTCCTTGGAAACCAGAATCTCCTGCTCATATGAAACGATCAGAAAGCATGAGACTGGATGAAAGACAAAAGAAGCCTAAACGTACTCCAAGTTTCACTACCAGAAGACGCACTCAAAGTTTCAGAAGACAGCGAACTCAAGCAGACCTCCCACCAGTAGAAATTGAAGGATTTCTGGAGCGCAAGCAGGAGCTACAAAGTGGTGGAAAAAGAGCTACAATTAGATCCTGGAAAACTTATTACACTGTAGTTTGTGGACAACTGTTATGTTTCTTTAAAGACAAAGAAGCATTTGTTGACAATAGTGCTGCTGCTCCACCAGTTAGTTTGCTTCAAGCCAAATGTTCGAAAGCAGCTGATTATACAAAAAAGAAGCATGTTTTCCGATTGCAGTTAGTAGATGGAGCAGAGTTCTTATTCATGGCCCATAATGAGAAAATAATGTATGACTGGATGAATAAAATTGCCTTCCATGCTGCATTACCCCCTAGCATGCAGTTAATGAGGTATGACACTCATAAAAGCAACAGTTCTGACAGTGTTAATTCAAGTCAAAAAGCATCTGTGGTCAGTGAAGGTAGTACTGTTGGATCTGTTATTAATGATCCTCATGAAACAACGTCAGCAACATCTAGCCAAGCATCATCTCCAGAATTTCGACGATCTGTTGCTAATAACACAGCTCAGCCTTCAGCTGAAAGGGCTTCCCTTAATAGGTCGCATCCTCCACCTTATGAAGAAGCTTTACTTCGAGAGAAACAAAAACCTCCAATTCCACCAAGAAGTATTCCACCAAGACCAACATCAGATCCTCCAAGCAGGCCAGGTAACCTAGAGTCTTCTATATCAGTTAAAAGTAGAATAGAAATGTTCCAGAATCAACAACAAACAGCTCCTCCACCAGTAGCTCCTAGAGCATCCTATCCTGCTAGTAAGTTTTTTTGTATTTCTACATACATCCTGAAGGAATGTTTTTACAGAAATAGTGATCCTAAAATCATTTTAAGAAATCTAGAAAACTTCATTCTTGTTGCATTATTTCATCTTTAGACTGCAGTTCCAAAATGAAAGGAATCGTAAAATATATTCAAAAATGAGGGTGCTCTGAGTATTTTTATTATTGTAACTTCTTTATTAAATGTTGATCCATTTTCATTTTGCAATAAGAAGTCATATTTAGCTTGGAAAAGAGTTTAAAATCTAAATCTCTATCCAGTAGCATAAAAAAAAAATGTGTAATATTAGTTATTTTGATCACCTCTTATAAACCTTCTACACCAGACAAAAAAACACTTTTGTATCTCAATTTATCATGTATGGTTGTAATTTAATCATTTTATTTTATATGCAGCTGATTATGTTTTTAACTCTTTTTGTGCAGTGCATCCACATTATAATGGTACAACG
Source organism: Nephila pilipes (assembly GCA_019974015.1). Classification (NCBI taxonomy): domain Eukaryota; kingdom Metazoa; phylum Arthropoda; class Arachnida; order Araneae; family Nephilidae; genus Nephila; species Nephila pilipes. The sequence continues at coordinate 417,827 of BMAW01118669.1, forward strand.
AGTAACCGCAACTCAGTTCATACTACCAGAGAATTCCATTACAATGTAGATGAGAACTCTAGTTCATATAGTGATAATGGTAATTATGGATTTAAATAAATAAAAAAATTATATGTTGAAATACAAAACCTGCTTATACCCTATAATAGCATAGCATGATATTCCTGTATTTGTTTTAAATTATTTATTTTATTTCCTTACTATTTTTATTATGTTTATGTTTAAATTTAGATTATATTTATTTCTTCTCTCTTTTCCTTCATGTTTTGTTCCTTTAAGCTATTATTTTGCTTTCTTTTTTGTTTTGTTATGAATAGACCACTCTAGTTTGTCCCACAATTCTGCACCACCCCCTTTGCCTCAGAAACCCCCTCCCCCAGCATTACGTAGTCACACTGTTCCAGATTCTGATGATGACTGGCATCCTATGTCTGATGGGGAAGTGGATAAACATGGTATGTATCAATATATAGAATATTAAGAGAAAACTTTGACTTAAATTGGAAAACAAGTAATTTCATTTCATACACAATAGTGAAGTTATGCTTATTAAACAGCATACATTTTTAAAATGTATTCGTTAAAATATTAGAAGTTTTTATTTTAAAATGTATGATTTTAAAATATTCCCTACTTTATAATATGAAATCAAAAATGATTGTTCAGGATTAAGGTGACCATCTTATAAAAATTAGGATACATTGATAAGTCGGAATTTTTTTTAATTAAAACTGATGTAAATTTTTATACAAGGGTGGTTCAAAAAGTACTTGTATTTGAAAACAGATGGCATCATTAAGGTAAATTGTTGTTACTATTGCATGCTGTCACTTGTTAAGTGGAGCCTAAACAAATTTTGCATTGATTCATAAATTAGTTTTGTTTTGGCATTCATTTGCTACCTAATCAAAATTTGATTGTTGTCACATCAATGACATATGGCTCAGTTATTTTATACACATGAAACCAAGCAACAATCAAAGTAATAGGTTGCTTCCTGTGAATCTGTTTCCAAAAAGATGGGAATGATCTCATTGCCTGGAAAGGTTATGACAAATTTTTGAGGCCCAAAAGGCATCATGATCATGAATATAAATAACTGAGGCAACTGTCTAGTGAGTCATTTTGCTCATTAATAACAAACCATTTTCGAAGCTATGAGCACCATCTCTTGCATTTTCTAAGGACTTATTGAATGACCCTCGAATTAGTAATAATACCTTTGGTTTGGCATATTTATTGATTGAAATTAAAATGGAAGTGAAAAGGAGATATTGATAAAGCATACATAATAAAGAAAATCCAATTGAAATAAGTTTAATACCAAATATCATATTTACACTATTTTTTATGAAATAAAAATATTTTTCCAAAGAATTTGATGTAAGTAATAATTCATTTTGTTGGATATTTTAATGAAATTCCATTTAAATAAAGTTAACATTATATTTGTTAATTACATGTACTCAAAAGTTTAAACAATTTAGTTTATCACTGGTCCACATATTGGTCATTAAATAAATAAATAAATAAAAACATTCAGTTGCTGTGTTAGTTCTTGGCAAACACAGACAATATTCTGCTAACCAACAGAGAATATTTCCCAGTATTCGTATAGGAAACATCATTTTCTTTGAAAACTAAATAACTCTTTTCATGAGTTCTTTTGATAATGTTACAAAATTTTGTCTTCAATTCATTTTTTTTTCCCTTCCCCTATCCTTTTTCTCTCTGTAATGTATCACAGAACAAATGATATCTCATCAAAAAGATTTTCAACCAAAGTGATTTCATATAAGTTCTGAGGAATACAATCTCTGAAAACTTGAATGTTGTCACAAGTTAGTTGAGTATTTAATAAAATCCTGTTAAATTTTTCCTTGTGCTAAAATGTCTTTCACACTCCTTTAGTCCTGAACATGTCTCATAAAATTCCATAACTTTTTCTTTGAAAATAGTCAGTTTAATCATATCTTTTTCTTCTAACTTGTGTAAATTTTGTAGCATTTTTAATAGGATGATGACTTTTACTTTTCACTCAGCTAGTTTTGTTTTTAGGTCATCCTAAATATTGTTGGTTTCTATAACAGAAAGCTCGTTCTTCTATTTTAAAAATAAGATTGTGGAATATCTATGACATGTGATGCAAAAAATAAAGCCAAGATTTTGTTTTGAAGTTATCAAAGTAATTTTTAATAATTGTGGGGTACATTTAGTTTGACAAAAAATGCAATTTTAAGACAGTATATTTGTAGAACACGCTCAACAGCAAGCCATAAGGCTAACTCCCTTTAGTTATTATATCCCAGAATTTTATTACATTAGACGTCTGAAAATGAACAAAATTCTTTTAACTCATTAACCCATACCAATAAATATGAATAACTTTTAATAATAAATGTTTGCACATCAGTTGGTAGACAATCGACTGTAATCTGTAAAGAATTATTCATAACATGTGCAGCACAACCAATGCTAATAAGCTCTCTTTCTCCCAGATTTTTTTTTAGTTAGGTAAAATGTTATTTTTAAAAGTCCTTTGCATCCTCCTTGGCACAAAGAAATCAAAATAATTTAAACAAATGTGACTTGAACTGAAGGAAATGTCTGTGTGCATTGCTGTAATCTGATGCACGATTCCAGTGGTCATGGTAACCTATTGGTCTTGGTTGCAGTGGGTGTCAAGCCCTAATGCCATTAAAGATCCACCGTATTGCAGGATCAATGCACATCAAATCTGGTCAGCAACCCAAGCCTTCCTGTTGGCATGGAAGGTACCAATATAAGTGTCATCCTCGTCACTTAACTGAGGTTCAAAATTACGATGTTCATCACCATTAGCCTTTGTGTTGCTTTTCAGTATGATATTAATAAACAATCCCAATCCCTGCAGGATGGCATGGTCTTGTTGGGAGTTTATTTATATAGGATTTGTTTTTTAAAAAGTCGACTATTTGTTATTTCATAAATTAATTTGTTTTTATCTCCCCAAATCAGTATATATTCGTGTATTGATGACATTTTACAATTAATAAGGACAATGACTGAAAATCAATGTTGTACTGATGAAATTAGTATAAATGATCTCCTTAAGCAGAATAGATTTCTGAAAATGAATATAACAGAATTTACTGTAATATATACATGTGTGTGTATTATCTCATTTTTTTCACTATTATGTGCCTAAATTTTTTGATGATTAAAAATTACTAATACTTCATCATTTCATATTCAGGATATTTCTTAATATACTTTTTCAAATCAAGTATTTAATTAAGAAATTTTTTTTAGTTAAATAAAAAACCAGATGTTATTTTATAACTTTTTTTTTTTTCTTTCTTCCCCATATTTTGAGTATTTGCTAAAAAAGAAGCATATGTAAAGATTAACAAAGTTACTGCTGAATGGATTTTAACCTTCCGATTATTTAGAGTTAAGAATTTTCAAGCATGTTGCATTAATTTCAGGTATGTACGGAAAGCAAGAAGTAAGAGGACAGAATTCTGATTTCTCCCATTACAGACAAGTGAGTGTAAGTATCTTTTTTAAAATTGTTTTGTAATGCAGTGAAATATTTTGGTATATAAAGATTAATATAAACTTTTTATGTATAGTTCTTTGAATTAAATTAAGTTTGTACATTTTTTTTAAATTTGTAATATGTGCAATTTTATAAAAGTATGATTTATAAATACTTTAATTTTTTTCATAAATTTTTTTTTCTTACAAAGAATGTTACCTCGTATATTTTTCAGCTCTCTTGTAATCCCCCCTTTTTTTAATTATCATGCATTATAATTATATAAGAAATATTTTGCTTATTAAATCCATTAAAAGTTTTACATGTAGTGTTGAGCTGAATTAGAATGATAGATTTTTATAAATTTCAAATAACCACTTACTGAAATCATTAGTATGGACTTCATATTAACAAAACTGACATTTTACTAGATAATTCTTATCGGTAGATGCTATTATGTAAATAAGTGTAAGTTATATATAAACTAAGTAACTGGAAATCCAATATAACCTATTTAAATTTATAATTAAGTATAATTAATTTTTCCATTAACTCACATATACTAACAACTAACCTATATTAATACCTCCAGGGCTATGAATCCACAGAAACATCTCATTCCCGTCACTTATCTTTACCCCATAAGGTGCAACCATTACCTGGAAACCAAGTCCGTCCATTTTCTACCCTGGACGTTCGATCCAGAACCACTTCTTCTGAGGGATCATCTGAAGGAGAAGTTGTTACCAATGACCGAAAGATCAAAGAGAAAAAGAAAGGAGGGATGTTTGGTTTCCTCAAAAAGAAATAAACATAGCCCCATATATATTTTTTTGTGTAAATTAAGAGAGATTATATATTTTGTATATAGACTATTGGATTACAAAAATGACAACTGGCTTTGTCGGCTTCAATCAGTGGTAGAACGCTTCATTGAGAATCATGCTTGTACATAAAAGTTAAATATGAATGGTTTTATATTGCATTTTTTCTGTTTGGAAAACAATTTATGATGAAACTTTAATTATTGTGTTTCTTTGTGTGAAACATAAGCATTTATTTAGTTTTATATTTACACAGAAAAAAACTTTGTAAGATTTCAAAATAACTTCAGTTGAATGTATATTGATATTTTAAATGTTTTTGAAAAATCTATCTCTTATGAATTTTTAAAAAATATATGTGTCACTTGTTATTAACTTATGTACTGTACTTCATTTATATTTTAAATGACAAAATTTTGTGCAATAAAAATGCTATATTTCAACTGAAGTCATTGCTGAATTCATAATAAATATTTTGTTAAATTATTTTACTTGTTATGTATTTTCACAAATTAAATGTCACACAAAAGCATTTCAAATTAATCCAGATAAAACATTTATTTGCATAGCAAGGTACTATTCAGATATATAACAACCAGATTAAACATCACAGCTAGACATGTATGCGAAATCTAATGAATTATTTTTTGCAATTCCTTAAACTGGAAAATTTGAGTTCGTGAACTCTTGATTAAAAGAATTACAAAAATAAATGTAAATGATACACAAAAAATGTGTTACTTATTTAATTAAATAAAAAAGGATACAATTTTTTATCACAGTAATATATATACAATTTACATATAAATATAATCTTTAATATTAAGTATTTTCAAAAAGTTATAAATAAATATATATTATACAAATCTTAATGAGGTCATATGCAATAAGATTTGCGTACATTCAAAAATGGAATGTTCAAATGCACAACATTTAAAAATTACTTACCAAATAAATAATTTATAAAATCTAAATTACATCAAGCACGAAATCATAAATATAATTTCTCATTCAACTAAGATTTAATACTTGATATATTAAAATGAAATTTTTTATTAATATAACCTTGCAATAAATTAACAAGTGTAAAGAATTAAAAAATATTTAATCGAAATCATTTTAATTATAAGTTATGTAAGATCAGGTTCCCAACTTGATAGCTAAATTAATATTCAAATCCATTACTAAATTTTTATTTTTGTAAGGTACAAATTACAGATTATAAATTCTTCAGAGCTACTGTGAAAATTCTTTCCATTCAAATAAATAAGAATTGAATATAATACATGAGGCATTGAATGTATAACCTAAAGCCCGAATATGAGTTAATAATCTTGCGACAAAAAATAAAGCTATTGAGAAAAAATATTAGTGTTTATGTTCTTGATTTCTTGTTCATTAAAATGAATTGCCAAAACTGTTTCATTACTTTTAAAATCTGTTTTAAAGTGAAGTAATAAGGAATTTAATGAGTTTGTTAAAACTGCCCAATTTCAGTTCATGTCTTAAAATTTAATTTCTATATAATATTACTTCATTAAAAAGTGGTTTTAATATTTAGTACCAACAAATGTACCAAATTTTATGAAGTGCTTTTCATTTATCACTTATTCAAAATGAGGACTTAATTCATAATTTAATGAGTCTTTCTTTTCCTCAATATACATGACAAAGTCTTAACACAAAAAAAATGTAATTTCTGGATATATTATACATATAACAATGAATGAAAAATCTTTTGTATGATTTCAACATATTTACCATGTGGTATAAAAAATGTAATATAGAATGAGAAAATATTCATAATTAAAATTTGTACCAATCCCATAATTTTAATTCTTTACTGTAATATTAAATAAAAATACTCATTTGTTTCATATAAATGCAACTTTTCAATATTATACATTACATTATCTTTTTACAAAAATAATGAAGGCTGAATATAAAGAGAAAATTGACACACAGCACCTTTGATCTAATATTTTTAAGAAAGGTATACAAGAAGCACCATTTTTAAAGGTTTTTCTAACATGAAAACAATTGTTTATTACATCCAAGTCTTATGTATATTCTTGTATAAAATTTTTATAAACAAACATGAATTTAAATTTATAAAAGCTCAGTTTTTTTTTTTAAAAAATAAGTACATGAAAATATTTTTAGGGTAATTTACTTTATAAATATACTTCAGAATCTTGGATACTAAAAGAAACTGTAACACACCTTTACACATTCCATTTTTTAATTTTTGAGTATTAACAAGTACTTGTTCATTTTAAATTGCAATGAATACAACTGCATAATTTTCAACACCAATGCATTTTCTTTTCATGAAATTACATGATTTGGTTATTAAGGGTTCCAAGGTGCAAATATTCAGCTATAAAGACACGAAGAATTTTGTTCAGATTGTCTATGGTGGGATGGTGCAGGCTTTCACGATTGTCACTTTCACGATGCCATACATGAGGAAATGGGCTAGGAATGAGATGAACGATGGGAACTCCTGCAAAAATACACACATTTATTATCAAACTGTTTATAATACAAAAATTTCATTTGACATATACATAAAATGTGTATACATCAAAATTTTTCTTAAAATGACTGTAAAATAAGTAATTGAAATATTCATATGGGGATAGTTTAAAATACCTAAAATATTACAAATAAAACATTGTGGTGGTTGAACTTGGTGAAATAATGTGAATCAAACATTAAGTTCCATCAAAAAAAAAAAAAAAGATGTATATTTATATATGCTGCAAATAATTGTTTCAATATTTTTATTTTGAAAAAAAATGTATGTTTAATCATTAATACACAGTTTTCATTGTTGCCATATGTGTTTTTATTTTGAAATTATTCAATGGATTTGATTTCTAAAACACTGATTTTCAAGAATTTTAAATATAACTAAAAATAAAATTCAGTTCTATTAGTGCACAAGAAGCTGTTGGTATATGGCTTCCTAATCCATTTTAGCTAATATTTAACTTTCTAAACTTCTATAGTTTACAACATGAGAGCATTCAGAAGTGTAACTATAACATATTATTCAAAAATCATTCTTTCACAACTTTTGATAGAATGAATTATATATTTATTACAATGTGAATGTCTCATCTAGCATAAATAAATAAATAAAAGCACTGAAATAAATAATATGGCTAAGGTATAAATACCTGAAGTTTTACCTTACTTTTATTAAGACTAAATTTTTTGAAATATTCATATTCAATAATTCTAAAAGAACATAGGAAGTTTCAATGAAATTACAAACATTTAGTATGCTTAAATCAACATAATGCAATGGAAATAAAAAAAATAATAACATTTAAGTAAATAATTTGGTCTATTTCTGTAGTTAAGTAATGATCAAAAAAAAGTTCCAAGACATTAAACATTACATTTCATCCAAAACATAAAGGAACATTTTATAAAAATAATGAAAGAAAAAAAAAAATTTCCAAGAGCAAATATTATTAAGTTAATAAAATTTACCTTTTTTTGTAAAAATGATTGAATGTAAAATCTAATCTTACCTCTTTTCATAAATGGAATATGATCATCTTCAACGAAAGCTAATGTAGACCTGCTGTCAAAGTACCTAGTTTGACTTTCAGGTGGATGTGCATCTATTAACTTATGCGAATTCAACCTTTTCTCTGTTAAAAATAAAATACAAAAATGGACTGAAAATACATTTTATTTATACTTCATTCACTATTATGCATAAAACAATTCAATAAAAAAAATGTATATGTTACAGAGTTCCCATGTATGTGCACTTCCTTTCATAGGTATTATAATATCATTCAAGCATACTCTATTGAAATTACATAAATTAAGAAAAATAATTAAGTTCACATGTAAAAAATTAAGAGATATTTTTATAGTTATTATTCAAGAGTGAATAATATTGACATTGCAATAAAAATTACAATAGATAAACAATGACTGATATAACAAAATCGATCTGTATAAAATATTGTAAATTGAACTAAGAATTATTTCATACAATAAATTTATATGCAAATATGATGATTTGAAGTCTTTCTAAAAATACTAACTTTTTTTTGTTATAATCTTATAAAAATGTAAGCCAAATATTTAACAAAATTATAATGTTTAGTAAATTCTTTAATATACCAAACTGCATGCCTACTAATATTTGTACATATTTATCTAGCATTTATAAAACTAACTGCACTTAAATATTGATTTAACCATAAAAAGCAAGAATAAAGAAAAAATTATATTTATAAATAAAAAACCTTATAAAAATATTTACCAATTTCCACCAACTGTGAATACAATCCATAAGTATCTGGGAAATAACTGTAGAATGTTGGATTGGCAGTTCCAATCAAATCCAGAAGTACAATAACATCCTACAAATTAACAAGTAATATATATTTTTCAAAAATTGACATTTTTTAGATTGATTGTTTATTATTGTCTCACAGAAAATATAATTCAATTAAGCTTACAACAAGTAAAGCTATTTTTTACTCAGAATTTAGATGGATCCATATGTTTTTCCAAATCACTTGTTTTCTGAAATTTTATTAAAATAATTTTCACTGTACAACATGGATTGAAAAATAAATATTGTTTTTCATGTTTTAAAACAAATGTTTTTTAAAAAAATTTATTAAAAAGATTCAGCAAGAGAAACTTAATTATATAACCAATTTATTCCAGATTTTTTTTCAAAGACAAACATTTCAAAGTAATAATAACTGACCATGATAGTTTCTTGTGTACAAAAATTTAGTTAATTTTTATGCATTGAAATGAATTATAAAATTAAAAATATGGGTAAAACATCTACTTAAAAATTTTAAAAGAATTTAAATTTAAGTTCTATTAAAAATACATAAATAAACCAAATAATACCATTCTGTCTAAATAAGATGCATAGTCTTTGCCAGTACAATGACTACCATCATTTAAACCATCAGGAAATGGCTTCATTCTATTCCATTTTGCAGCTAAATGTCTAGAACCATATAAAGAATCTGTCTTGCTCCACCTATGAAAAGCTTCCTCCCCATCAAAAAATATAAATTGCAAAGTCAATTCATTGCTCTGAAAGAAATAATGAAAATATAAATATCAGCATAGCTAATATCAGATTTTGATAGAACATTTACATGTAGAGAGATACAAAACTTTTTACAACTTTTATTTTACACAAATTATATAAATATTCTATAAAGCAAATACTAGAAACCTTGAAAATAGTATAAAAATTAAAAGTGTAAACAAATTCTTTAATTTTTTTTTTTATATATATATATAAAAGAACATTAAAAAGTAAAATTGAATTATACAAAAGTGCCTTCATTAAGATTCAGTTGTTTTCAAACAAATATACTTAGTGAAAATAAAAAAAATTCTAGTGAAAAAGCAAGGTTACTATTACAGAACTATTGAAAATTCAATTATGATAATGTAAATGCTTAAAAATGTGTAAATACTTTGCCTGAGTAAAATCCGAAATGGAAAATTTATGACGAAATCTTTAAAAACTTCTTTTAGTCTCTAAACATATACATCAATATTATGGAATACAAATTAAATTTAAAATAAATATGAATATAAAATTCCATTATAATTGAGGGAAAATATATTTTTTTCTGTCTTAAGATTGTCGACATGCCCATTCCTAAATGAATCGGCTCAGAATAAAAAGTAAAATTATAAAATTGATAACAAATCTTTTTTTTTTTTTTTGGAGGAGGAGGAGGTATATTATAAAATTGGCAATAATTTTGAGGGGGAAATGCAAAAAGAAAATAAGCATTCCTTGCCTTTTTATACGGTTATTTTAATTAAGGTAGAAAAATTGTATGGCTCTCTACATGCACACACATATATACATATTTATATGCATATATATATACATACATACACATATATATAATGAATTTACTAAGTATAATTATGCATCCTGTTGACTTTAAATGAAAGATATTAAATGTTGTGTTCCAACATTACTAAATATTTCTGAATTCATGGCCAAAATGAATAGACCTTTTTTTTCATAGTAATATTATTTATTGATTCTAGCAGAGAGATCATTACATTCAGACGAACCTAGCCTGGTTTCAGGCACCAAGGCTGAAGCAAGAGATCCTATGAAGATTAAAAATGAGAAATACCGAAGATCAAACAAGAAGAGAAAAAGAGTGCTTTTTGGCTGTGCATCAGGTTATATAACAGGGATTTTTCACAAAAAAGGTAATAGAACATAAGCTACAGGATTAGGAAATTCCAACCACAGAAAAAGAGTCTAATAGGGATTATTTTGGAAGATTTACAACCGTGGTAAAGCGTATTAAATAAATTTTATGAGTGCGGGATCTAATAAATAAAAATGAATTCTTTACTTTCAAATTAGGGGGAATGAGGTAGAATAGAAAATTAAATTATTATTAAAAGAAATAATTAAAATTAAATCATTACATATATATATATATACACACTCACATATATATACATATACATACATTTATATATATATATAAATATATATATATATTGCTATGGAATATATGATACTCTCCTAAACTTATATGCTTAAAAGTTCTTTCACTTTTATAGCTTTATATTCATATGGACGAAATTTTACTACAGTGAAAAAAAAATCATGCATGAAGATGTTTTGAAATGCTCAACTTCTATAGATCACAATATAGACATCAGGAACATTGATAACAAGAACAATCAATGACTTTAGAATAACCTATCAGTTTCCAAAGAATTTTAGATCAATATATCTTCTTTCAGAGGTAAGAATTTTCAACCTTCAGAGTTCAAATTCTTAAGCTTTTCTCATCTTGGTATCTTTGCCCCAGGAATTATTCTGAATTAATATGAAAAAACATTCCCAGTATATCATGATTCTCAGGTTTCCATTCTCAATTAGAAAGACTCAAAGGAGAAAAATTAAGATATACTTTTTTAAAAAAATTATATTAAAATGTTGATACCATATTAAAATACATAATTCAAATATATAGAAACAAAAAGGAGAAATGTCAACCTTTTCTTTTTGTTGACTCAGAGGATGTTGCAACAGCCTTGCAGCATGAATCATCATAGCACAAGGGACAGCAGAATCTGTGGCTCCAAGAAAGGTATATTCTCGATTATACAGAGAGTCATAATGACAAGCAATGGTAAGACGCCTGCATGCATGAGGATTAAGTGTAGCAACAATGTTAGCAAATGACTTTTTCCCATGTGGTGTACGGTCAGTAAAAGAGTCTTCTTCAACAGCCCAACCCAATTTTTGCATTTCTGAGAAAATGTACTAAAAGAAAAATTAATATGTTTGAAAAAAAATAAAGATTAAAATAAATCTTCACTTGAATGAATATTAACATATGCAGTCAAAGTTTTAAAATTTTAGAATCTAATTTTAATGCACTAATTTACACCTTACAAATAGAAAGACATGTTTCTGAATTTTGTCAATAAAGTATATTATTGGAAAATTTTTATTATAATAGTTTTTTAATTACACTATAAGTATAAAAGTATTTTAAATTTCATCACACATATTATAAATTTAAAAAAATATAAAAGATAAATAAAGTTTTACTAAAAGTAACAAGATTAGTTTTATAACAAAAAATATTCCTTGTAGGGTATTGTATTCCATTCATTTTATTTAAAGCCTTTAAATGAAAATTACAGAAATTAAAACAGCCAAATAAAAGGGAATTAAGAAACATAGATAAACTAAAAATATCAGAGCTTTTAAAAATATTTTTTTGATTTTAGGAAGCAAATTCAAATAATTTTACTAGCATATCATAGAATTTTATAAACTTCATATATTTGAGAGTAAGTAAAATATTTTTTAACCAGTTCTTTTGAAATAAAAATAAATTTAAAAGTAAAATTTTTACATTTCGAACTTCTTCATGTCCATCTGTATCAGGCACCCTGGGTTTTAAAATGGCATCTAAAGTCTTATTAAAATCATCATAGTCACTGATACCAGCTGCTACATGTAGAATGTCATTGTCTTTTAATCTTGATAAAGTATGATGCCACTGTAAAAAAAAAAAAAAAAATTAAAGAGTTTACACTAAAATTTTCTTAGAAGGAAAGCAAGGGATAACTCCAAATCCTACATAACTAAATCATTGAAGAATAAAGAAATACATTTATATAAATCAATAGTTAGGGGGATAAATTCCAGGAATTTAAATGATTTTTTCATGAAATAACAGAGCAAGAACCTCATAAAACATAGTTTCCAGTGTATATTTAAATTTATCTATATGAAAAAATATATAATTTTTTTTTTATTTAACACATATTACTTTTTAATTTTATTGAATGATAATTTATCAAGTATTAACTTATTTCTAACCATTTTCTCTTACATTACTAGACACAATAAATTTTTTAAAAAAATGACAATGCTAAAAAAAACTTTAAAAAATCAATTTTGAAAAGAAACTAATTCCTAAGAAAATATATTTTTATTGCATTAAATATTATAACATTAAGTTAATGATACAAACTGCACATTACTGAAACACTTTAAAAATTTGAAGTTGTACTCTAGAAACATAAAAAAAATGAAAAAAAGGAAAGGAAAACAACATTAAATAAATATAATACATTTTCATAGTTTTGATTAAATTTTTCATTTTATTTAAACATAATAATCCTATCATTGAAATTCATACAATATTTATCACTTAAAATAAATTATTTACATGTATATTCTCAAACAAAAAAGAGTATAATGGCTTTTTCAAAACAATTTTTCGTTATACTGAATGTACTTTAAAAATTCTTTTATAAATATAAAAATCATGCTCAAATGAGTATTCACATTTATTTTACGAACTGTAATATGTTTTTAAGACTCATGAAAAGAAAATATTGATTCTAAAATTACAATATATACAGTGAATTTGATTTAACAAAAAATTAATGATTTCTGAGCACAAAACAATATTAAAATCGTAACTAAAAATATAGGTTATATTCAGTTTCGATTTAGTAAAAATGAAATTTAATATATAACAATAATTTTTCGAAAATTATTTTCATCATAAAAAGGCAAATGATTAAAAAAGTATTACAAATCACAGACAAACAATAATCTTCGATAATTCCTATAACAGAGACTTTTTCATTCAAACATAAACAAACCTCACCTGAGTAGGATCTTTGCTCCAACTAACCCCTCTGACAGGAAAACCGGTCATAGAGAGGCTAATTAAAAATCGGATAAGTAATAACGCAGGTATTAAAAGTAACTGGGAAATACTTAACATGTTTATAAGAAATGATCAGTCCAGAAACATCAGGTTTAAAACTTTTTACTGAAGAAATAGTAAGTGACTTTTCTCTAAGCTACTGCTGCATGCTTTCGGTTTAGCTAACCACAGTTTCTACACATCCACCACGTACTACTAACAGATTCTAACTGCGAGAACGGAGTACGGGAGTAAACATAAATGACAGTTTGTCGACGTCAGCGCATGTTTGTACGTCATTTCCTCTTGTTGCGTTCGACAAGCGATGTAAGCAGAAGCATGAATGGAAAGCTTTCCATGCACAGGAGATATTTTTGTCTTCGAAACGCTTTATCCTATTTTTTAATCCTTATTTATTAAGAGTTACTATTTTCTTCAGTGATGCAGAAGGAACCATTTTTAAACAAAGATTTGAGATGCGCACATGTTTAACTGCACAAACATGTATGTGTCGAGCAGCGCGAGTGTGTTATGTACAGAATTTTTAATTACTTTATCTCCTTTTGTGCTTTTATTTGTCTTTATTGTTTTCATTGTCTGCTAAATTTTTATGTAAAAGCTTACATTAAATGTTTGTAATTCACTGAATTCATATTTATTTGAAATCATATTATTTAAATAATAATTTTAAAATTTCAGTAATTGTATAATTTATTATTAGCTTATATATACGATACTTTTGTATTTTTAGTATAATTACGCGATATAATTATATTTATACATATATATTTCTATAAAATCTTGACAATGTTATTATTGCTGTTGACTTAAAGAAATTGTAGCCTTTCGTTTTTTGATCTAATACTGTTTATTAGGTCATAACAATTATTGTTTGGTGATGAATAAATTATTCCCCAATTACAAGGTATTATTCATAACGTGACAGCATGTGAAGTTGACGCATTTTATGCAACAGGTGTCCTCAGAGAAAAATAATTGTTAGATCGAGATGAAAGATTATATTCTAGGGAGGGGGAAAAAGGGGTTTCTCTAAATTAGTTAATTCAGCACTTTTAAATAGGGTTTGAGAATTCTTAGTAAATATAATAGTTAAAAATAAAAGTTAAAATAGTTTTAATTTTAAAAGGTGTGGTATTAATAATATTTAAAAAAAAAGAGAGAGAGAAGAGAACTTTAATTAATCATGAGTATATACATATAAATTCATTAAGTACATTTATGGAGGAGTTCCTCTTAGCCTCAATATTTTTCGGTGCAACATTTATGACCAAACCTTACATAATATTAGATTTGTGACTAAAATACAGGATATTTACGTTAACTTGGATAAGTTAAAAAAAAAATTGTGCATTCAGAATTTCCTTTGAATTTTATTAAAGGTAATTTAAAATATAACACTCTGCTGGCCTTTAAAATTGCAACGCCATGAATGAAAGCAAGGACAAAAAAGATATATATTGTACATAAACAGTATGGCACGAAGACAAAATGATTAAATTTGCAAGCAGTTTGGGGATTTACAAGCAAAATTAATAGGAACAGCTGCCCTCCTTGAAACTAAAAGGGTCCTTACCCGGTTAGGCATGGAATCGAACTGATCTTCGAGTACAGAAACGGGCAACTCATCCATCCTGCTTCGAGTCTTTGCCACAGTTCATCAACTGTATTAGCTGGACAAGAGTGGCGGGATAGTCTCTCAGCAGCCCATGGCCAAATGTTTTCAATAGGTGACAGATCTGAAGAGCGTGCAGGCCAGAGAAACAATCGAATATCTTGTGTATTGAGGAAGGTTAGAACACGATGTGCAATACGTGGTCTTGCATTATCTTGTTGGAAGATGACGCTTGGCAGGCTTCGAAGAAAGGACACATCCACTGGACGAAAGATGTCAGAAATATACCGATCTGCGTTCAAATTACCATCGATCCAAACTAGGGATGTGCATGTCGTGTACCCAATGGCTGCCTAAATCATCACTCATGGTGCAGGGTCCCTATGCCGATATCGAATGCAAGCAGGAGACGAGCAGTCTCCAATTTATTTAATTGAGCAGAATTTAACTGTGTAGTTCGATCAATGGTACAAATATATAAATATATTAATTTATTAACTTTATGATACTAACACATTTCATATAGAACCATAACGTATTTACCAAAGTAATATGTAGTAAAAATTACTCAAAACTTGTAAATAAATATTCGTGTAACTATAGAATATCAATTGTTAAATAAAATGTTTCGCTTTTTTAAATGCACTATTTTTATTTTAGGCAAGAGATCTTTACTTTGTATCTTTGTTATTTAGATTTACAGACTTGTTTCGAAGATTTTATTACATAGACAGAAAGAGTTTCAATCACAATTAATTATTTGTAACTTTTTTGCTTTTTCTGAATGTGAAAGTTTGTTGAGATTCCCCAATATATTTCTGAATTTTTAGCCGTGGTTAAATATCGTCACCTGAACAAATTTCGTGTTCTCGACTGCAACGTACGAGGACTTTGAGACTACGACATGTGTAATGCTCTAAATCCGCAGTAGCCAAGTGGTCGTGGTCGCGAGTTCATGGCCAGCGGTTTTTCAGTCCTCTTTTTGGGATGGTGTGGAAGTTAGGAGAGTAGGGTGTCAGCTCAAATGTCATTTGACCGTGGTCCAATATTACTGAGTCCGCATTCAATAAACCTGCGGTTGCTTTTAAACACGATGCTAATAAACAATGCTAGGCTGAAATTCCCAAAACGCTTGCTGAAATAAAATGAATAGACTAAACTTCTAATTTTCGTATAGAGAAAAATAGTTGTTTGCGTAATTTGCTTTTTAAAATTCTTTGTAATTGATTAAGTTTTATGCATTAAAAACTTAACAAAAACAATGTATAAGATAGCGTTGTTTCCAATTTGGATTGTGGTAGTCGTAGTTAAGACTCGCATGTTCAGTGACCGAAGATTTTCAATGATTTTCACAGGTTCAAGTCGCGAATTGAATTAAATAATAACATTGTGAGCCCTTAGTGGTAGTTATTAAACTTTAAAAGGAATCAAAACTTCAAAATCATCACAAGATGTGGTGTGGAAGATAGGAGAGTGGGACGGATGCTAGCTCAACTCTCGCCCTGTTTACTTGATCGTGGCTCATAATTACAAAAGTTGTCACCATTAACCCAGAGTAGCTTCAAATCAGATTTCTTTTGCACTCACAGAAAAGGCGAAATTTCTTCCCTTCTTTGACACCCCTGCCTTCCAAAAAAGAAGATCACAGTCCCCCAATGTAATAAACGAGAAGTCCGTTCCCTTTCAATTTTACAGTTGTGAAAACCCATGGTTTCTATCATTAATGTGCTTTCCTTTTTGCTATCCTATTAACATGGGTGCCATAGAAATATTTTTAGTGCATATTCTTGCAAATCTCTCGTTGAACTAATTCGCCATGAACTTTTCAATGTCAACGCCATCTATAAACGTTTTTTTTTTATGCACCGAGAACGGTTCAATTCATATCAAAGCAAAGAAAAAGATTGTTGTATAAGACTTTTGCGGTGTGGTTTAAAAAAAAATTTGTTAATTCTATAATATTTCTATAATAATTTCCATAATAATTTATATATAAATCGGGTATCTGCTAGATAGTTTATCTAATCGAACTAATTATCTCACTATTAAGTATTTGACTTCTTTATTTGATTAATTATTTAAAAAAAAACACATCTATATTTAAATTATAGTCATACTAAGACAAACAATTATCTTTGAAATGCGTGTTTTAAGAATAAAAATTGATTTAACAAAGTACCCACATCAAATTATTTGCATGCACGCAATGTCTGTTTTTATCTGAGCATTTGCAGATATGAATTGATGGCTTAATTCACGCACTTTTAAGTCCACCGTTTCTTTCTACACGCAGCCAACAAACATGTGTAAAAACTGCAGGTAGATTCATCAATTTGAATAAATGTTAGTTTGAAAATGCCCTTTTTTTCCCCGAACCTTAGTAAAAAGATATACGAACCCGCTGAATGAAAGTACCAACACAACCACAGATAATCTCACTAGAACACCACTGCACTCATTAATAGCCTTAAAAGTGAATGGACTTCTAGTCCTCTTTTTGCAAATAAAGATAAGAAATTTTGATTGATTGATTGTGTATTAATGTCGCTCTTGGAAGTACTCTTGGTGCCAGATCTCGTAAATTTGAACCTCGGTCGAGTGACGAGGACAATATTTGAGTTATCACCACCTTCTCCAAACTTCCACACCACGCCACGGAAGGATTTAGAGCCTTGACAGATTTAATGCGCATTAGTCCCACTTCAAGGCAGGTCTTTGATGTCATGAGGACTTGAATCCACGATTCGACGAAACAACGTTGGCGCGAATTTACGACCATAGCCATTAGATTACTGCTTCCATGTAAGGGAAGTTTCTGTTTGTTTTGGTAACTCATTTTGGAGACTTTTCATAATGGGAAACCATCCAAATATCAGAGTACGGTATGAGAAAACGAAGAAAGCAATTTATCGCGGACAACCTTACAATTCACTGAAGGATACATCTTCTAAGATAGTCACAAATAGACTTTATTTTTATATGTATTTATATGAACGGCAGCTTAATTTCTGTATGTATGTCTGCTATAGCATTAAAGGCTCAATAATAATTATAATAAAAGATAACTGCTGATGAACAGTAATCCTTTGGAGACCAACAATTTAACAGACGAATGTTGATAAGCAATCTTAGTCTAGGATAGGGTTTTCGAGACCAACTATCTAATAGAAATTTACTGAGTACAAAGATAACATCAAAATGATGGGTTGCATAATCTGAAATAATGCCATATAGGAGAGGTTGAATCTCGTTAAAAGAGTAATGTCTTACAGTTCTTGCTTTGGTATGTTATGAATGTGTAAATTAGAGTACCATTTCAAATGCTGGCTTCGTCATCTGACTTTAGAGTCGGATAGAAACAAACAACTGAAAATGCTTGGCAAGCAATAACAAAGTAGTTTATTACTGAATTCACAACGAACAAAAGATTATTATTGACAGTTCTGTTGAAAATTGCCCGAAAGTTAAAAAAAAAAAAAAAAAACTGATTGTGCATATATAACTTTTAAAACACAAGGGTTCCATAACACTTGTCTTAAGAAGCTAATCTGTAAGCAATCAACTCATTTCTACATTTTGCTGTAAATTTTTTTTAAAAAAAAAAAGAAATGATGGATTACATGCATTTTAGAATGAATAAGTATGAAAAAGTCCAAAATTATTGTACATTCATTATGTTCACCGTTAAATTATACATTTACAATTTGTTTGGAAAAATTGATACTCAGCTATAAAACTGAAATAGGTACAAAATCTAATTATACAATGCATTTACAATTATACAATGACAATGATTCTTTATTACAAATATTTTGGACTCAAAGTAATGTTCTTTTATTCCTTAAAATAAGCTGAATTCAATATCCTACGCTATGTGAGCTATGCGATCCAACATGATTGAAATATTTTGATTTATGCAAGCCGATAGAGCAAAAAGACTGTATTCATTTTTAAAATGTAACAAGCGCTTAACATACATTTTCACCGCCAAATAATTTCCCTTACGCATATTAATAAAAGCAGTTTTGTAAAAGTTCTGTCATCTCTAAATTTTTCTTACAACATACATTAAGTATTTGAAGTTTTGTACAGGCTTTAGTTATCACATTCTTACCATTGATTTTTGTTTTATTATTTGTTTATCTGCCTTTTTCCAATACCTGGAAACTGCTTAACATTATTTTAACATTTTTTTTTAAATTCAGAAATAACGTTTCTACTAAAATTCAGGTAAAGTTTTATTCCATTTCTCATTGTGCAGATTTCTCTTTATATAACTGAAAAAAAATTGAGGGCAGAATGTCTTTCTTTCAACGTATTTCTTTTGAAACTACCATTTACGACTTTCCATTTGAATGTATAATCATTTTACTTTTGTTCAGAATCTTTGTCCGTGCAATCCTTTTATCCCATTGTATAGAACTTCGTGACACTATTCTAAATATCTCTTTAAAAATAACTTACTTTTCAAAAAAGATGTCCAACGAGCACTCTCGATTTCAGAATTCAGTTTCAATGTATTTTTTACTGCTTTTTTTTAAAATAGTTTCACTACCGAAAATTGATTTTGACTCGCATTACATTCTCTTTCGTTCTTTAACCTCTCTCTCTCTCTCTCTCTCTCCCCCTTTCTCTTCCTGTATCCATTTTCTATCTCAGAGTTTTCAATTTCAAAAGAAAATTAGATAAGATGATGCCCGTCTCAGAAAGCCTCATGGTTCTATATTTAGCTCTAACAGAGATGCGGAAGGAATTGAAAAGCTGCATCGATTTTAACGTGGGTGGATAAAATAAGGAACAAAAAAATGGGGACACGACGCATTCCAGATTCCATTCGCCTCTTAGTAAATGGGATGTCTTAAAATGAATCTGGACATGCGCACCCCTTGTAAAGAACTGCCCGAAATTCTTTTTCCTGCAATATAAAAAAATTCTCAATAATTGCTTTGGAAAAACCGTACACTTATACTTAAAAAAAACAATAATACTTTTTAGAACACTCTAATTCGAAAAGAGTATGAAAGGACTAGTAAGAGAACGAGAATTTTGCTTTTAAAATACCTCATTTGCTTCTTTATTGTTTTAAGAAGTTAAAAAAGATCTTACAAACTATTCAATTTTTTACATTAGACTTGCATTATAATACGAACAATTAATTTCAATTTTTATGCGATTTGAATTGCCTGAAATTTCAATTGATACCGCTCTGAAACAACTATTGGCGAATGACTTCGTAATTTTGAGCCACATTCAGGTGACGAGGACAATACCTGAACTTGGAACTCACTTTCCAAATTTTCACACCATATCAATGAGAGGATTTTAAGCAACAATGAATTTAATGTGCATCAGACTTCGATAGATTTTTAGTGAAACAGGACTCGAACATGCGATGAAACTGAAGCCTCAAAAAAGCATGTTTGAGAAAATTAAAGCACGTAAATTGGCATTACACCATTTGTCACATCAAGGCTCCATTACATGGGGCAATAATCTGACTACGTTATTTTATACGAGAGGTCTTTATTGGAATCGGGACTCGAACATTCAACTGGACTTGAAATCGATCATAAAAAAATCGATCATAAATCGTCCTCAAAGTTAGACAACGCTTGGCTATGGCAATCAAATAATGCAAATTTTAGCATGTGGATCCATGTTATACAATTAAAATGACATTAATTCAATAAATCATTTTTTTTAAATAATTATTAATATGTTCCATTCAGATGTGAACATTTACAAAAAATAAATAATAAAAAATTAACTATATATAATTAATGAACAATTACAAAAAATAAATAATAAAAAACTAACTATATATAATTTATGAACAATTACAATCTTTATATTAATTGCTGTTTTAAATCAACTTGATCATCTTCCCCCAAATAATTATCTGTCTGTAGCCTGAAGTCAAGATTTGTTGCTAGTCACATTTAGCGTGATGAATCGATACACGTGTCTGTGAAATCGACTCGCGCGTTTAAATATGCTTATTTTGTGCAACATATGTATTGTGTATATTTCAGGTAGCATATTTTACATAAACAAATGAAAGTATAACAATATAACAATTTTTAGTGTAGACTATTTCTTAGTAATTCTAAATGGCAACTTTTGATAAAAGTATATATGTTTGCGTCAAATATTTTAATAGTAAATACAGTAGTACCCCTTTAAGGGACATCTCTATTTAAGGGACTATTCTGTTGGTCTCGGTCCCTTTGAATAGGGGAAACTTAATGTATTTACATTTTGTTAAGGGAGACTGAAAAAAAGTATAAAAAATCAGATAGTGGTAGAGAAATATAAATTAAAATAGAAATACAAAGCAAGTTGTGGTGTAATCAAAATGATGTCTCTCATGCATAGAATTAAAAATCATTTATTCTTGTAACGGTTCTCAGTAAAGAAAATAAACAGTGCAAGTTGTAAGGCAAACCGAGCCAGGGACCAATGGGAAGTAGGATTCTTAAGAAATCAGGCTTCGAAATTCCAATTTCAAGTTCCTAGTGAAGATCTATGGATGAAAATGAATTGGTTGATTAGTGGTAATGTTCAAATGCAAGAATATCTAGAAACGGATGAAAATTTATGTACTGAAGATATAAATTCTTTTATTTCAGTTATAACATAGTTGATGATTTAAGCTTTAACAAAGATAGTTTGGAAGACATCAAGGAGGACGAAGAATTTATCATTAAAAATATACAGATGCTTTAAAATACATCTTCCAATTACAAAAAATTCATGATAAATATTGGTGACATTGAAGGAATTAAGATCATCAGTGACTTAAATACCCACGAGGAACAAATACTTGCATTGAATTTACTGACTTTCAAACAAACCTGTAATACGGATTATTTTTAATAAATTTCTGTTAGTACAAAAAATTCTATTGTTCATTACATACATTTGTGCAATAAAACTTTTTTAATTAAGAGTTTTCTATTTCCATTAACTTCAAATTCAAATAAAAGCATACGACCATATTACTTTTCACATATCATTGATTTAAAATCTCATACAACCTGAATTTCTAATGAAATTATGGTTTTTAGTATAGGCCCTCTGAAGAAAAGACACCTCTATCTAAGGGACAAAATATCAACTTCAATAGGTGTCGCTTATTGGGAGGTACTACTTATACATAAAAACACCCTATATATATATATATATATATATATATTATTTTCACTTTGCTTTCTAAGTTAAAAAAATTAAACCTATTGACTAATGGTATTGATTAAAGGCTATTATAATCTTGAAACATATTACATTGCCGAGAGAAGCCTTCAAATTTCGGAATCTTTCTAACTAACGCACCGATCTTTGAAATTCCGAAGAGTATTTGAAATCTGAAATGAGTGGGAATTAAGTGTGGATTCTATGAAAACTTATGTGCAACATTGTGCATTTTATTAGTTTATTTGCTTTATGTTACAGAATTTAAGAAAACACTATCAAATGCACAAAATTAAATCCGAATGATCTTTTTATTGTTTATTAAATTTTAGAGAAATGAATGAAAATTATTTTTATCCTTTTAATCTTCTACCCTCTACTATTTTTTCGCAAAATACATCTTTAAAATACTATAATACATTTTCAATATAATAATATCAATAACTTTTTTTGAAAATTCACCAACAAACAGCATTAAGAAATAATGTTTGAAACACTCCAATTATATATATTTTTTTTAATACGGAATTCAGCTTATATACTACAAACAGTAATGAAGTTTATAAGTTATTTCAAAACCTTTAAATATAATCAAAATTCATAAAGCGTCTCAGATAATATCAATCCTTTGAGATGCACCAAAAGCTTTCAGTTATTTTATAGCAGAATTATATAAGGAAATATTCAGTTAAATATTATTCATAGGTCCCTAAGTTTCAATGAAAAATTATAGATCGACCACGCCGAGATGAGTTCCGGCTCGGTCTCTTTGATAAAAGAATTTGATTACAGAAAGAAATGTAAGTAACGGAGAGATGTATACGCTCAACAGTGAAACGTGGCAGCTGCTAAACTGGTGCATTATTCCATACTTACCCAAATGAGATAAAAAAAAAATCTCTTGTGACTTGGACGGGTAAGTTTTTCTTGTGATCAATATAAATTTTTCTAATAAACCTCGGAAGTTCGTATTATTTCCAAATTCATAAAAAAAAATTAAATTTCTCTTTTGCCATAAATAGTAAGAATTGTTTTTACAACAGAGCTCTAAGGGCTTACCGAGCTAATCAAATGTCTTTTTCCAACAGTTAAAACGTATTTTACTACTTTTATTTATATTGTAAAGAAAAGAATCATTCTGAAATTAAAGGTTTTCTTTTTAATGATAAGTTCCTGAAAATAGTCAAAATCACTCAAAAAAATTAACTGTTTCGCAAATTATTCTTACGATTGTATCTTTTGGGCCGCAGAAGGTAGGATTTGATACGCAAAAGGATGCAATTGGTTTGAAAAAAGGATTATCGAGTATGTGACAGAGATAACCTTGAACCAAAAGATCTAGGAAAAATTGACAATGTACTATTAAATTTTATTCGTGGTTGAAAATGTAGTTTTATTCTAAAATTAAAAAAGCGACGAAGAGTAATCCGAAATTGAGCGCTTGCTCGCGTAAGAGATGTTTTGGAATTTAAGGCAAGTAACAAAAAAATATTTTAGGCATGACTGAAAAACTTTTATGTTAAATTTTAAGCTTTTTGTTTACTGTTTGAAAAATTCACGAGAATAAAATAAAGAGTACGCATGCTTGTCGCTTTCCATCTTACATTGTTTATAGCATAAGAACTCCCATTTCTTAACTGAAAGCTTCAGATTTACAAATATATAGGTTATAAAGATATTGTAATTAGTAAATGTTTATATCAACATCAACAGATAATTAAAACTAAACACAGGTTCCCAATTTATTAAATATGCATAAGTAACTGCAAATCTAAACAAACATAATTATGAGTTTTGAAGAAAAGTTTACAAATGTTGAGAATAACAGTTTTCTTTTTAAAAATGCAATCCGAAAGAAAATTTATGTTAAAATACGTTAGCAAAAGTGTCTGATAAAAGCATCAATATGGATTGTGGATTCAGCAGTAGAAGAATTGAACAGGAACGTTAGCATAGCGCAAATGTCTAGTATATTTGTCCGGAATTCTCAAGAATGTTGAACATAATTTATGTAAATATAATTTGTATAAATATGTTATTCCAAAAGGGTGACGTGGAAGATTACATATATAAGGTAGAAGGAGGAAAAATAATAGTTCGAAAAGAAATTCCTTAGAAGTTGTGTGTACTTAATACTTTTGTTAAATCTTTTATTCCAAAGGAGAAAATATCTCAATAATTACTCCATTCACATTTTTTACAGCAAGTGATGCATAGAAATAAGCAGTATTTGTTAAGAATGTGGATGCGCTGTAGATCTACATCCCCTTGGTACACTTGGTAATACTTTATAGTGGCTAAAAGATCTATAAATAGGCATTATGTCACTCCCTTCTCGGATTGATTCTTTTCGAGTGTTATAGAGGAATGTTGGTGGATTGTCCCAATCCATTAGCACGAACTTTGGATGACCCTGCATGAGAAGGAAATCGACATCTTTTCTATTAGGGGAGGGGGCTAATTTGGCTTCTGAAAAACTTAAAATATAATCCTTTTAAGGGGTTTTCTCTTTATGTACTTCCAAAGTTTAGACAGGTTGCCAGCGGCATCCTGATTGGTGTCAAGAAAGAATTAACAGCTGATTTTCGCATTATAAAAACGATGGGAATGCTATGGAGAAATAAATGTAAGAAGGCTCAACTATTACCTAGAAACTAGAGGTCTACTGATTGAGAATTGGCGAGGTTCAAAACTTTTAGATCTACCAATCATCATGCAACCCTCTTCTTGTGTCAACGCTCTTGTAGAGTAAGGTACAAGTTTCAATGCAATTTCGAAATCCAAGATCCTAAAAACGGGTCTCCCACAGGGAGCCGTTAGTAATTGTTCCCTTTTTTTAACATATATATATTAATGATTTGATTCTGAAAATAAGGGATACTCAAGACGTCAAATGCCTCTGATACTCCGATTATTTGGTTTTCTGGATAGTTTCTAAGAAAGTAAACGCAAGAACATGTACAGAAACTGAACTGCCTGCTGCTTTGAATGCTCTGGAGGATTGGTGTGATACTAATAATATGGAGGTAAACTTAAATAAATCATACTGCCTGACATTTTCCCTTATGCATCATTCTTTGAATCTTCAACTTCATTATAAGGGCAATCAAACCCCCGCTTGTGATAATTTTAAATATCTGGGAGTGACGTTGTATCGCAAACTAAAATGGAAGCCCTATGTGGAGGACATTACCAACCGTGCCATGAAGAGGTTAAGTGCCTTAAAACGCCTAGCCGGGGCAAGGTGGGGTTGTAATAGAACAACTCTACTTCAAATCTACCTCGCCTTTATTCGCCTTCTTTTGACTTATTGCTGTGAACCACTTGTTGTGACCGGGAAAAATGTACCCGAACCCCTGGAAAAGATCCGAAGTCAAGCCCTACGTATTGTTACTGGGGCTGTAAAGACTACCCCGATAGATGTCATGCTTTTGTTGACTGGTGATTGGCCACTTAGAACTGTGATTCAAGAAAAGGCAATTATTCTCCGGGAAAAGGTCATTAGAGTACCTGGTTGTTTTTCACTTTGGAACGAGGTCAGTCGGGACTTGACCAGAAATCCAAAGACCCATATGGGATACCTTCAGGAAGTCCTTCAGTTAAAAACTTCACTCCACTTAATTTTTGAACCAGAACTCTCTGTTCCACCACAAAACACAATAAAATTTACCGCCACCCGGATTAATCTTGACCTGTGTCAAAGGGTTACTAAAAGTAACACAGATTCTTCTATTTAAAGAGCCGCGGTGCTTGAAATATTGCACACCTACTACCCCGAACCCGAGGGGAACAGATTTTTACTGATGGATCTCTTCTGGACATTGGCCCTAATGCCCATGCCCTGGAGTTTTCTCTAAAATATTTTCTTTCTACATCCCTGTGGGGAGAGGTACTGCATTTGACGGAGAAGTTGCTGCGATTCGTACAGCCCTATCCCAGTTACACTGCCACCTGGATAAGTTCACAAGAGCTGTTGTTCTCTGCAACTCAAAGACTGCGTTGCTAGCCATCGTATCTGATTAACATACCTTTACGCAGGACATTTTGGACTGTCATCATCACCTGTCTGTCACCTGCTTCTTTTGAGAAAACTATTGTCTAGCAGTGGGTTCCTGCTCACTGTGGGGTTCCAGGTAACGAGACAGAGGACTATCAGCTAAAAGAAGTGCTTTGATTAAGCAGAATGTTCCTCATCCTTTGCCTCTCTGTACAATTAAAAACCTTATTAAAAATCCATCAAACCCCATGCTCAGGCTTGTTTCCAATTGTATATCAAACAAGGCTTGGAAGAATGCTGTCTTTAATTTGAGTAATGTCCCAAGTCAAAGAGCTGTCGCTGAATTCCACCTAGCCACAGAACATGATTGCTTACAAAAACATCTTTACAGATTCAAAATTGCTCCTTCATCGGCTTGCACTCTGTGCAATTCTGGTGAGGATATGGTCTTCGCACATCTGTTTCACTTCCCTGGGCTTCGAAAGCCTTTTCTTTCTGAACGTTACTGGGAGGCTGGAGACACATTGGATTAATGAACTTTGTTGCAGCATTTCTTGTTCTTTTTTTTGTTTTGTCCCCTTGTAATTGTATTGTAATTGCTTTTTTTTTCTTTTTCTTTTATTGTAACTGTTTATAATCTCCCATTAGAAATAAAAAATGTTAAGAATATTTGATACCGTAGAGCATCAATTGTTTGAAACAATTGGAGACTGAGGCCAGGATGACCAATGATTTATGGAGGGGAGAGAGAAATTGTATCAGTATTACAGAGTCAATATGAAACAAAAAACAATGCCATTAAATGTAAAAATGTACATATTTTGAACCAAATGTCTTACAAATTATAGATAGCTGAAAAGCCTAGTTTGAGAAGTTCAGAATGACCAATAAAGAAGTCCTACAGTATAGGAAAAGAAGTCAATTATTTTTCTTTTTGCTTCAGAGCTGAGACACGTTTTTTCCTTCAATCTTCCAAACTTTTTGGCAATTGGACAGCATCGTATTCTTGATGTCCTAACCGCTTAGTGCAAAACTTCCTCTCTTTATGGTCATTTTTCATAGCGGTCGTCTTCGTGAGGACCTGGACTTCGATGACACAGACAATGAGTTTATACCCAGGTTCATCGACATCGCATTCAAGCCAATATTGAATATTTTCTCGTATTTGAAAAATCAACTCAAGTAACAGCACTAGTAAAGACTCAGACGATTTTTTAAAAGGGATCCCCATCGGTAATTGGGAAGTTAACACTAAAATTATTCAAGCAGTAAGAATACTGAGAAGCTCTGGAAGTAATTCGAGTTGTGAAATTGTTGCAAGGTACTAGCAATTATTCTGTGTCCGAGGCGGTATTTATTCTAAACTCTAGTCGACCATGGTCTATTCTGAAGCTGACGAAATTTCTACGTCTTTATCGGGCAATTTATTCTATGTCTTTCAGAGCCCGAGTCGACACTTACAATCTTATCTAGTTATGTTTGTGATGTTGATTAACATTTGAGCTTACAGCTGAGTTTACTTTTTTTGAGTCTCTGAATACGTTTTATGTAACAACTTTTCTTTTTATTTAACTAAATGATTTTATAGACTCTCATCTTGAGAGGTAAAATGAAAATGAACTTCCAATTTGTGGCCAACAGAATAATTTGTTAGAGAAAGGTAAGATACAGGAGTAGCGATTAAATGATGAGCGAATATAAATACTATGCCAAGTTGAATCTGTCAAACTTCCCAGTTAAAACCTCAGTGGTAGGTGGCATTTATTCCTTTTTGAGAAAGAGATGGATTCACAACATCTGTCTGTCATTTCCTTTGCGTCCAAGAACATCGTTATATACTAAACCAAAAAATGGGGTTCATTTCAATTTCAAAATGCATATTATCAAAAGAAATTTAATCTGAGGCAAAGGAGCTGGTTCGATGAAAAAAGCAGAATCGATGGAAATGAATAAAATCTCTTAGAAAATATTAAACTAAAAGTAAAAGCAAATCTTAAAAACTTGTAAAGGCATCCATTTATCCTTCTCGTCTGTCATCTTAAAGCTAATCACAGGATCTAAATTTTAACTTGTTCTACTAATTAATTCAACCAATTAATTAAAATAGTTATATCCAAAATATCTCTATATATTCCTCAAATTAGGGGGATGTTCTTCGCAGTTAATATCTTTTCTACGCTTACTAACAACTCCTATAATCTATCAAAGAATGCTCTTATATTGGTATAGGAAGCCAGTACTTCCAGCAATTGCTCCAACGGCATTGAGTCCTAATCTCATAAACTCTGTCAAACATGCCAGAACACTTCCGCGCACATCACACTTATTATTATAATTTTAATTATTTTAAATCAGTTATTTGTATCTTTTATACTACTTGCTTATATCTATTCACTCTACTCTTTAATTTGTATTACGTCCCATTTAATTGAGAAGAAGATGGGTATTTAAAATATAAAATCAAGAAAAAAAACCATATGTCATTTGAAGAGAAATAAATCGCGAAAAGCCCATGTAACAAACCAAAACTTTAATCCTTGATCGGTTTGTCTATGGCTGCCATTTCATATGCAGAAATAATGAAGTTGTTACATAACTGAAATTTTAAAATGATACAAGCAATTTGTTGCGCAAGATAGAATTATAATTACAAAAATTATTGCAACAACTTAAAACATTTGTGACAATAGCAAAGAAGCAATTTTAACAATATGTGGGTTACATTCTTGTAACAAACAAGATTCATCCAACGACTTCAGTTTTTATATCATGTAAATTAGCCACAACTGTTGGGCCAGTTTATATATGATACTATTCCGCAAAGAAAACAAAATACGAGTTGAATTTGATCCTTTTGCATACTCCTAAAGAAAAAAAAATTAATGCCCTGAATAGAGAAATCCCGTTATTATAAAAAAAATAAATGATTTTTCCAAATTATAGTTAATAAATATATGAATGATGATGTTATACGTATTGTTTCGATAAATATAGTTCAGCATTCTACTTTAATCAAATTACCCGAAACTGTGAAATGTGTAGAAAAAATTTCTTCTTAGGATTCATTAATATTGATCATTTTATAAATTTAAAAAGTATGAAAATTAATTAAATTATAAAATCTGATAAAGTGAATAAAAATAAGAAGAGGGGGGAAATTAACAGAAAAATGAAATATGAAATACATCTTAAGATTACCTTCTCGGCGTGTTATTTACATGCTTTTACTTATTTTAAAAATAATTCAACCATTTGTTGTAAAACAAAGATGTATTTAAATATAAAGGAATTCTATCATAGGAGGCCACATCTGCATCAAAATTGCTGCTTCAATTATTATATAAAGGTTTTTTTTTTTTTTTTTTTTTTTTAATAAAAGCACTCTAAGGAAAGGAGTTCTCAGCATTAGGCATCTCCAAAGTAGTTCATAGAAATCACATTATTTTTTCTATGAGAAGAAACAATTGATGTGAAAGAGTTCCAAAACAAGTTAGAATCTAAACATTTCTCCCTAACATACTGGGCGATTAACTATTAAAAGTTCTAATTCTCTCAACTATTTGCTTGTGTAAAACTTTGAACATCAATACCAATAAATCGTTGTACAAAAAATTACTAAATATTTACACTCTCTTAATACAACAAATTCAAAGAGAAATGACCATAAATGTCATCTAAGGGAAAATTAAAGATTTTCACTAAATTAAGTTTATTTTCAAAGAGACAACTCTATTCTATTCTAAATTTATTCGTTAATTCTACTCATTACGTCCTTAAGTTTATTATGTTCAAATTTTATTTATTAATCTTCTTATAGTCTACATTTATTTATTAATCTTACTTTCAATATTCTAAATAATTTTATTAACCTTATTTATTATATTCTAAATTTATTTCCTATTGATATATATTCTAAATTTATTCATTAATTTTATGTATTACATTCATAAGTTTATTATATTCTAATTTTATTTATTAATCTTATTTGTTATATTTAAAATTTTATTTATTAATCTTGTTTATTATAGTTAAAATTTATTTTTTAATCTTATTTAGTATATTAAAAATTTATTTTTTAATCTTATTTACTATATTCTAAATTTATTAATTGAACTTATTTACCATATTCTAAATCTATTTATCAATATTATTTATTATATTCCAAATTTATTTATTAATCTTTTTTAATTTTTTCTTAGAGTTTATATTCTAAAGTTTTTGTTAAGATTCCAAACAAATCACCACTATCTTTCAGCATCTAAACTTGTTTTAAACACGCAATTGAACCATTGCCATTTCAGATCTACAGAATAACATTTTTGTTTTTGTAAATATTCTTAATTGCTTTTTCCATGTCTTAAACAAGAAGTGAAAATCGATCTAAATACAAATTTGCGCGTACAATTTTGCGGAATTTGTCTTTCACCAGCTGATGTAGTACATGCATCAAACGCATTTTTGCTCTCTAACGCATTTGTTTTTGTTGAACGCAGGTGTTGCACCGATACTTTTCAGCTAAAAGTATATACTTCTGTGTGACCTTGTTTGTTTTTGTTCTGAAATACCCGGATGAACGAAAATAAAGAAATGGCTGAATGGTGCTATAGCAAATAGTCCGCAAACTATAGTCAGGCGTTAATTAGTTACGTAATTTATGATGCCATTTATGTTGGTGATAAGGGTGTAGAAAAAAAAATCTGAAGTTTATTTATGATTATATTTATCTTTGTCGAATTCTAAATTACATACTGATTTTTTAAATCAGGGTTACATATTACTGGATGATTTAATATGTTTAAAAATAATATCTCAATAATGTGCCAGAAAAATTTCTTAGTTGATGATAAAGGTAGTATTTTTTATATAAAGTGAAAATTAATTTGTATTATCCTTTTTGCTCCATTTTGAGAGTCGACCTAAGTAATTTTAGCTGTTTCTATTTGATATTCTATTGGAGTACACGCGCGCGAATACTAACTGTCACTTTTTTTCTCTTTCAATGATGATCATATAACTTGATTATGAGGAAATAAATAATTAATGATAAGTCTACAAGAAGTACCATAATGCCTTCTAAAGTGTTAAACAAATCAAATATTTATCATGAAATTCATTCGAGCTTCACACCTGATAAGTATTACTTGATCAATGCTACTGAGCTTCAGTCTGTTTTCGCTTATTTCAAAGAGCCTGAACTTAATGGAAAGATGTCTCAATTTTCAAATAAATTCGCTACGTTGCAGCTCATAATGAATTTTCTAACGTATAACACACTCCGGCGTATAACGAGCACCTAGTTATGATTTCAAACCACATTTTTTAATATTTAAGTATATTCTTTGTATAACACGCACCCTTTTCTCTCGAAGAAACCTGAAATATACATGAGCTAATTTCTTATCTTTTGAAGTTATTCTTTAGAAGTGTTTTCCTAGGTTTTCGAACAATGATATACTGAATTGACAAGCTGTAAGGAGAAAAACATGGGAAGGGTTGTGACTTTGGGCTGATCGCGGTTTTCTCTTCACTAACCTTGAGGGTTTAAATTGAGATTGATTGCTATAAATAACAATTTCTTCCAAACCAAAATCAACGTGATTAGGCAAATTAGAGTCTGGTTGAAATAAAGTGAAATGGTTTAGATAGGAAAGTATGTAAGCAAAGCGAAATTCACACGATAGAGGTCGAGTGGCACTAGATTTGAGTATATGCCTTTCAGGTGGTAGACGAGATCAAGAGTTGCTACGGGCGATAGTGATCGTAGCGAAATCAAGAAAGCAAATCAACCTCAACTGTGAAAGTTTCGGTAAAACTCTCTTAATTTGGTATTAGTTGAACGGATGAATCTATCTAGGAAGTTACCTTAGAGAGAAGGAATCCATTTAACATAATAGTGCAAATCTATTGAATAAATATTTGTGTGAGATTTGTCTTCTGTATATCCTTGTTGGTTGTTGACTTTTTAGGGTTAGTTATATTTGATTGAGTTACGGCACAAGAGTCGAATAGGAATACTTATTCGCCACAGGGCAAAGGGATAATTGTATGCATGTACCATCTTCAATTAACCCATATCAGAAAGTCGCAAAAATCAGGGACAGCTCAATATTTTAAACAGATTTTATTATCATAGATATACAACACTATGAAATAAAAAATATCATTACGGCGAAGGAGCTAAAGTACCAAATTAATAGTTAAAGCACAACTGCATGATGTTATGGAATGTATCACACCGTAATAATGTCAAATTGAAACACAGTGATGAAGAATAAATATCGGGTATCCTCTTGGACGATTGCAGGAAGTCTTCAATTGGTGCAGGACAAACTCGGATGGTCTAAGCGTCAATGGAGAGAAAGGAATCCAGGTTGATATAGGAGAAGTGTAAGATAATAGAGGAAATCATTAGGACAGCGTTCGGATATGCAAGTACTCCTAGTATCCTCTTCTGCTATTGCGCAGCTGGTGCCTTTGTTGCGTGTCAGCTCATTTGATCGTTGCACAGGTATAAATACTAGTTCTACAGGTGCGCACGCAGAATTCTCGCACTTTGCATAACTGCTCGCATGCAGAAGTTAGTTCTCAGTGGAAAGGCGAGAATATGCAAACGATGAGGATACAAGTAGTGGGAAAACAGTTTCCACAGGAGAAATACTTGAGGGAATCAATAATTCTGTAAACAGTGGGTTATATTCAATGCAGATGGGTATAAAAATGTTACTCTAGATTTTCTAGAAAAGAGGAGCACAATTTGAGGTAAGAAATAATACTTCCAGCCAAAATGAATGAGTGGGATCAGCAGTCAGATATTTTCTCTTTTTATAGTCATTTGAAGCCTTCATTTTGAAGTGAACTTGGAAGACTTTAGTACATAGTGGGAGTGGCATTTGCTGTGATTGAAATCCTGTTGACCTAGCATTCTATTTAGTAGTAAATTTGTGTTCTGCCATAAGTGACAAACACAGTGCTGGTTTCAAATGCAAAGTCATTCAATTTGAGAAAAAAAATCGTTCTGCTGCAAGGATGTTTGGTGTTGGTGAAAGCTTCATACAAGAGAGGAAGAATAATAAAATCACAATAACTAATATACTGAACATAATTAATATGATGTGAAAGGAGCAAAAACGGTTCTCATAAAAACTATGAGTCATGAAAAATCTCACGTCACCTTAGAGTTTTCTTACTTATCGAGTAGTACAAAATTAAAATTCTATGGTTATTTTTTTTTTAAGACGATGCCGAAGTGTAATTTGTAAAATGGTATTTTTATTCATGTTCACAAGAAAAGATGAACGGATGAAAGCG
The DNA here is from genome assembly GCA_019974015.1 of Nephila pilipes. Taxonomy (NCBI): domain Eukaryota; kingdom Metazoa; phylum Arthropoda; class Arachnida; order Araneae; family Nephilidae; genus Nephila; species Nephila pilipes. The sequence goes on from BMAW01118669.1 coordinate 451,536, forward strand.
ATGTAAAATTATGGATAAAATACGTTTGGCAAAAGCCTCCTAGTGTCTTAAAAAATCCAGAAAGGATTTTAGCTTAGAACATGTTCGAATCTTATCTAATGATAATATGATGAAATTGATGAAAGAGAGTAACACAGACAGGGCAGTTACTCCAGGCGGATTAATGCCTTTTGTTCAGCCATTACAACTATGTGAATTGATAAACCATTCAAAGGAAGTTTAAAACGACTGAGGAATACGAGGATGTTATAAGGTGAAAAAAACTTTTATAAGAGGTGGCCACAAATGTGTCATGCCAATAGTGTGCAAGTGGATGATAAAAGCATGTAATGAAATTAAATTGGTCAATATATGGAAATATATATTTCAAAAGTCATTTAAAAAATGTTGCATCTGGAGAATCTAGATGGAACGGAAGATAATAATTCATTTATGGATCAGAGTAAAATGAAACAGAGTTCGATGATGTGCCTGAAAATATAACGGAAGATGAATATGAAGAATTTTTCATGTTACCCGATAATGAAAATCTTTAAGTTCATAAGGTACGTTATTTCTTTTAAGTAAGCAGTAAATAGATACAAGTAAAAAGTTAAATTTTTATTGCTCACCTCTCTTTTATTTTTAAACCAATCATTTTTATATCCAGCGTATAACTCGCACCCATAAATTTCGATCTTATTTTTTTTAATTGAAAATGCGTATTATATTTGTCGGAACATGCCTTTTAGTTTAATGCTCCTTTAAAATTTAAAAGCATTCTAGAAATGCGAATTTTTTCCTTTTAATGCTTGATATGAAAAATTCATGTGGCATTACAGTGTAGGAGACGAAATATGGAATACATTCTCACAGAAAATAAATGGTTTAATTAAATCAGAACGGAGATGTTTGATAAAATATGCCACTGTGTGTAAAATAGTGAAATCATAATGGGCCATTGATGTTGGAATATTCTACTACCTGATGCAACTAGCCGATTTTTATCACAATCTCTTTAACATTAAGCGGAGACAGCCTGAAGCGAAGATTGAAACTAGAATATTATTTCAAGTAAATATTATTAGAAGCATTTTCGTGTCTTGCACTAGTAATAATGTCATGACAATCTTAAAGTTAATGAAATCATTGTAACTTTGTCTATAAAATTATTGTTCGGTTGTCAAAGATTTTGAATTTTGGGCGAACATTATGGTACAGTAGAGTCGTAAATTTTATATCTAAGACAGGATCAAATTGTTCTTCCGAAATATGATTGAAAAGGGGAAGTACGAATTTAGGTATCGTTTTTGTGTTAAGATAATATTTAAAATTTATAAATTAGTTATATAACCATTGCGAACATCCAAGAATAGGCTTTACTGTAATGCCAACCCAAAAAAATTTTTTAAAAAAGTTTTTAAGTTGGTATTGATGCATGGTAATAATTGTATCAAGCTCTTTCTGGTTTAAAATGCTGGTAATAAATAGAGTGATAGGGATTAATTTAATTTTAATGCAGAAATTCTACAATGAAGCAAACAACCGCAATAGTGATTAACGCAATCAAAACAGTTTTAAGTTTGTGGGAAATAGTTGAAAAGGAAGAACTTGAGAACAAATCAAATAACAATAAAAAAAATAATATTTCCATTTAATATAATATTTCCATTTAAATAAATTCCATTTAATATAAAATTAATCGTAGTTACAAAAGAAAGAATAAATAATCGAATTGATGTTCTTTACACACACACACACACACACACACACACACACACACACACAAACACACACACACACACACATATATATACTATATACCAGTGTTTCAAATACCAAAATACAACAAGAATTCTAAAAAACTAGACTTTGCACTTAAAGTCAACAATAAATAAAAATACATATTATATAGTAATACAAAATCAACATACCAATTTTGATTTTGAATAATGGCAAATGCTACACAGTATCATAACACAAAGAACAAGAATAGAGAAGTTATGATTCATGATCCCACAACAGGCTTCTCGTGGTGTTATCAATGTCAAGTCACATTTGTAAGTCATCGGAGAGAGATTAAACCAGTTCAAAGGAAGGCGAAATTTGATGCACACCTGCGTAAACCATACAGGATAGTGTTTGTCCAAGGGCCACCGTTATTGGATATCTATAAGTCATTAACGCTCTTAGAAATGAATTAAGCGAGCTCGTTCATTACTATTTTTACTATACAAGTGAGAAAAGTGCATGAAAGTTTTGTATCTAATGTAATTGTCTCTCAGTAGAATGTTAATGCTCAAATAAAGTCACTTCTGGCAATCAATTCTTTCGAATCATTCCATTGGTTATTCATACATTGTCACTTACTCTTATATTCTTTTATTAACTTTTTATTGGTAATTTAGGGGCCATTGACATATCAATGGAAAATAAAACTCGAATCCATTCAACTGTATTATTTTCTATTTATTATTCAAGACTCAGAACTTTCCCCATGTTTGATTTTCTTAAAAAAAAATACACTTTACGATTTCCTCCATGGTATGAGATGAAATAATATTCTCTAGGAATTTCATTATAGTCTCAATTTTTTTCTAAAGTTTCTGTTAAAAATAAATACTGTATTAGCTCGAACGTACAAAAATAAATACTGTATTAGCTCGGAATTTAGTGAGACACCAAAATTTTTTTATGCGGATAGAAAAAAAATTTACGAATTTAATACGATCCATTCATTTTTTTACATACAAGAATTTAAAGTAAATATAATTAAGTCTGATAAAAAAAATTGTTTAAAATAATAAGTAACACGAGTTATATTCATGGCAATAAAATTAAGTAACGTAAAAGTATAGGCGTATTAACAAAAAGAGTTGTTACATTCCATTATCTAGAACTAGGAATTTAGCGCGTGTCAGAATTTTAACGGGAAATGATTAGTCAAAAAGTATAGAGATATATATTTGAGCTAATACGGTAATTATTATCTATTGCAATGAATGATTATAAAAAAGACAAAATTACATATTTGATCTGCTTCAAAATTAACTTACATATAATTTTTAAAAATAGAACAAAAAAAAAAAATTTAGCTATAGTTTATGATTAAAATTTCTTTTTCTTTAAAAAAAACTATTGTACAAGATCACCCTGTTTTCTTGAAACAAAATTAAGTATTAATATACGAACTGTACAAATACTTTTAATATTTTTTTCAAAACATTTTTATTTTTCATGCGATATAAATAATGCATGAAATAAATATTTTATGCAATATAAAGTTAAAAATCAAAATTCACAATTTCACAAAATCTGTAAAAAGAGGTAAAGTATTTTACCTAGAAGTCAATGTGGAAAAATGATCATTATTGTAAAGACAAACGTAAAAAAAAATATGTAAGCCTTCGCAAAATTTAATGTATTTGCAGTAGATCTTCTCCACTACTTTCAAATAAGAATATAAAATTACCAATTTATCTGCCAAGTAAGATCTAAAAACACCAGTTTTAACTTTGAGAGACATGATTGAAAGATCATTTTTCTTCAGAAAATTTTACTTTTATTAATATAGCAGTATACGGCACAATAAGCTGATAACACTGGTCTAAAATAAACACAATAGACGAACATGAAAGCACATTTTAGTTGATACTATATTTAAAAATAAGTATAAAAATATTCATAAAGTAAATATTGTGTGTATGAGAGAGATTTCCCCCTTCTTTAGTATTATTCTATACCTAATAATACATTCATTCGCTAAAAATGCATAAAATTAAATTTCCTGGATGAGATAGTGGAAAAATTATTAATAAATTTGATTCTGAAATCTATACTGAGATATGTTTTTACTATAATTTGTGATATTTTTGACACTGCGCAAATGCTTTTAATATGTGACTTCTTTTTGTCTTATATTATTTAATGGTAATAAATACAAAATCGAATCTGTCATACTTAAATTAATGTAAAATAATTTTCGATTATTTTTGCTTTTAAGTCAGTTAATAAAAAGAAAATTTAGAGAAAACTTCTGTCATACTCTATTTATTTAGAATGATTAAAAAACAAAAACGAATTAATTTCTACCTAAACTGATTTGTAAGATTGCTTTTTGACGTCTTGTTACAATACATTACTTGCATATAAGTGCTCTAAATTAACATTTATAAAGCATTAAAATTGAAAACATACTTTCAATTATTGAAGATATTCATTTTTGACTACAATTTAGGTATTTATATTACTGACCGGATTGTTAATTTGTCTCTTCTGGTGTAGAAATCCCAGAAAAATAATGTATGAAGGAGAAGGCAGGAGAACGCAGAAGAGAATTGGGAAAGTAAATAGCAAAGGAATATCCACAAAGTATTCAATTTTTTTTTTTTTAATATAACGACGACAAAGTGATATAATGGGAACATCAAATCGCTCTGAAAGACAAATGTAAGCTGAGCTGAATGACTAAATGTCGTTTGAGGTGAAGTGTTGCAATACCTGATGATATAAAATCTTAAGTAATATTTATTTGGCTTCTGAAAGTAAAAATCATGCTCTCTAACAATATGACTGCCAACAAAAGGCATAAAAATATGCTGATGTTTATAGACATTGTTCTGCATTAAAGCAGAAGAAAAATTCACGAAAAGAATCGTTAGTAATTGGAAAACTTTTCTAATAATTTAAATTTGAATTTTTAATTTTAATAAAGGTTATGAAGATTAGAGTCTCTCTCTATATTTTAAATCAGCTCTCGGCAACCTATGGCAAACGCCATGAAATGCGGAGCGAAAGGTTTGTTGGTAGCAAATTAAGAAAATGATGGTTAAATTAAAAATTTTTCATTACAATGCTCTTTTTGTGTAAAATCTTAGGAGTATAAAAATGTTTTCTTTGTGTTTGTAGTTTTATAAGCTAACTGAGAAACGTTATAACTTCTTTACTACTTTTTGATTCTTCATTATTTTTTTCCCGAGGATGACTCACTAAAATAGAAAGCGGTAAATGGAACGTATTTTTTAAAATAATTGAGCATACTATCTTTTTATGTAGACTTTCATCTTCCTGTGTCACATATTTATAATGCAAAAATCGGGTGGACTAATCTTATTTCTCTCTTCACTCAGTACTTAATTCTATTGTTCCAGATTTTCGTGCTGAGTCAACTGAATGAATTGCATTCTTCAATTGACGTTACTTCCTTTGATTAACATATTATACTTGCACACATAAGTATTGAACAGTTTTTACCTTAAAAAAGTAATCTGTTCCTTTTCTAATTTCTTTGCTTTATTGAAAAATGGCTCTCTGATTATCTGGATTTTGCGAATGATTAAATAAACTGAAGACTAAAATAGTCTTTTTTTTTTTTCACATCAGCATTGTTTATTTTCAGTGGTATTCGACATATTTATTTTCATAGTATATTAATGAAAATATATTAAAAGAAATAAAAAAAAAAGATTAACACATTTGCTAGGCTTGCAACAAACTTCAGTGTAAAATGTCACATATGTACATATACCAGTTAACGAGCACTCTTTTAGACAATTCTGCGCTTGTAACATTATGGAAGAAACTTGGAGCAGATTCATTTTTGTTTCAGAACATCGGGCATCGTGTTAACAAGAGACCGACCGGTTTCTGACAAGGATGTTATAGAACTAACTTGCCTTCTCTGAGACCTGACCTTCATCGTACTCAAATTAGAACACAATGAGAACAATTGGAACGTGCAAAAACACTCGTCATCCCACACAAGTGATAAAACTCATATTTGCTTTTTTAAAAATTAAGAAATAGAGTTAAAAGTTAATTTGTGTGTGTGTGGATAGCCTTCTTGGTAGACTGACAGTGTCAGTATTAACACTTTAAGGCTCCCATCTACCGTGCCATTTGGATTTCATGAATGTAATGTTATTCCTATGAAATTTCTACTACCGTCCTCAAATTCACATTATTTTATTTATTTGATTGAGAAAAAAAGTGCGTCCGAGAGAGCAAAAAATAATGAAGGTTTCTGAGGAATTACATTTTCTTTCAGATTTCTGAAAATATTTTTTTTAAACGTTAGAAATACTCACAAGCGAATAATTAAATCGGGAGTGAAAATATTTTTTAAAATCGGAGAGGAAATATAATTCCGCAGAAACCTTCCTTATTTGTATTCAAATGGATGCACTTCTTTTGTAATCAAATAGACAAAACAATTAAGATTTGAAGGTGGTAGTAAAAATTCCAGAGGATTAACAGTACGTTCATGAAATCAAAACGGTCGGTAGATGGGAGTCTCAACCAAAAATAATAAATCCAATTATGCAGTTATTTATACATTTACGCCGAAGTTATGTCTTATCGATGCACTTCGAACATTATTAATCTACATAAATAAATTCTTTTATTTTTCTTTTCAAATTTTTTTTATTAAACATTAATTTGTTTTTTCATTAACTGTTCTCAATGTACAGAAAGCAGTTTAGCTCTAAAAATAGGTATTTGTCTCTTTTTACTGAGCGCGTCCAATTTTATTTTTAATAAATCTTTTGACCAGAATCCGACTCTGGCTCTAAGAGTTAGTATTTGTTTCTCTAGCCTCATTCTGTGTCTTTATTATGAAGACCGAATGTTAAAATATTCATGGTTCATATCAGATTTAGATATTCTTTAGTAAAGTTGTATTTTCTTTCGTGTTAAAATTTTAATTAGATCTATTAATGTAGATTGAAAACTATGTAAAATTCAGTTCCTCAATCTTTTACCCTAAAAAGTGTTTGTTTCTTCCCCCCTCCTATATTTATGCTTGAAATTATTATTCATACGTCATAAAATACGTTTGATTTGGAATTTTCATTAATATTTTCTATATTTGTCAAGGTACAACTTTTGGCCATCAAAAATGTTTTTATTTGTTCACATTCGTAACTAAATCTCAACTTTTAATTTGAGTTGTTTATCATTTCATTTATTCTTAGGGAATTCGAGGAACGTTTCTTAGATTTCAAAATAAGATATATAAATCAGTTTCAGTAAGAAATTCGTAATATTTTATTTTTATTTTTTATTTCTTGAGATATATATAAAAAAAAATTCCCCTGCATTTTTACAGACTTTTATTTTTTTCATAGAATTTTTAATTGTAAAAAAAAAAGATGAAAAATTACAGGTGAGAAAACTCGTCTATTGTTAATATAGTGGCCATCAAAGACATAAAACTTAATGTTATGAAGATAACACGTTTTAATATCAATTGTTAGTGTTATTAGATAGGTTAGTTTTCAAGTAAAAGCTGCTTCGGAATTTCTCGAATCTACTTGTTCCTTAAATGAATAAAGTCGATTAAAATAATATATAAAGGGGGGGGATTTGTTTGAATTGGGTTACTATTAATTAGTCAGATATGTTTTCATTTCTCTCGTTCAACAACTTACAGTATATAAAAATAAAGTTGTAATCTATAAATAAAAGTTAACTTTAACAATATAATACATACAATGAATGAGCTAAAAAAGCGTAATTTTAATAAAGATGCCAGAAAAAGTTTGATACACTTTTTTAATTGTCTGGAAATATTGGAAACAATAATAAACGTTTATATTTAAACCAAATCATTTGAATTTCGGTTATTTCATGTCGACTTTCAATCAATAAAAATAATTTTTTTTTAAAAGATGCAAATGAGTTCAGTGCAGAATCGCTATTTCAGAATTGTAAATATATTGAAAAAAATGTTAAAACTTCCTTTGCGAACCGTAACAGAAATTAAATAGCTGCAATCTTACTTATTTTTAGTAGCATCAATTCGAATAGCTCAGAATTGGTAGTTGGTAAATAACTGAGCATTAGTTTTACTAACGAAGAATTAGGAGACAAGGAACATTTTTGAGATTAATGGTAATGGTCTGAACGAATCACAATGTTTCCGAAAGCTATTTAAAAGAATCTCGTAGCATTAATTACTTGTTTCCAAATCAGTATAGCTTTGTCAATACATTGTTAACTGTAAAATTCTTAACAAGATTATATTTTTATATATTATGACAACAATAGGTTATAAAAGTCAAAAAATAATGATACACCAACTAAAATCCCAAATACTTTTATAATCACAAAAGTTGGAGCTTAAAACATCATTATTCTGACTATATTAATCAATATAAAAATTGTAAAATTGGAAGATTATAATTTTAATGGAAATTATAACAAAATTCAAAGCAAATAATTTAAAATTGATCAAGACATTCAAATAAATAAACTAAAAACTGAAAACAAACTCTTGATTTAAAAAAAAATTATCTCGGCTAAAAAATTAAGATCGCACAGCAGACCTTTCTGAACAATCCAGTCCAGTACAAAAAGGGATTTTAAATTAAATGAAATGTAATTCTAAATTAATAAAAATCTTCTAAATAAAATATAAAATATTAATGTAATGAGCAATTTTAGAGATAGTTTTACCTGGTTAATGTTCAACAGCAAAGGCCCCATCTCAATTTTAACTGTTCAAACCGGGGGAATGAGCGTGTTTGTGCAATTAAAATTTATTTTCTCAAAGAGTTTAAGATAATCAAAAATTTGTTTCAAGTATTTGAAGAAAAAACATAAAATTAAAACCTTTCGTGGAGTGTTGAAAGGCTTTGAAATTTAAATAACACCTTAAAAATTCATTTAATTCAATTCTTTGGAAACCAAACGTATCGGGGGAAAGAATAGTTAAAAACTTTCTTAATTTTTTTCTGCGATGGAATACGAGCTGAGGATATCGCAATGTAGATCCTAAGTAATACAATTTCTACCTTACATTCTGAAATATCTCCAAACTTTTTTTTTGCTTCTTATGAACTTGCAGCACAAGCACTTTCGGGGACAGCACTACTTTTCTTTGGAATAATATCCTTATCCTTATTTTAAAAAAATGTTGAAATGTGTTGCTATTGGACATTGTTTTTTCCACCATTACGATGTTTTTCTCAAATTTTATCAACAAAGAATTTGCTTAACTCAAAACTATTAAGAAATACGTATGAGTGCTATAAAATAAAATTTCTCACAGTGTGCCGTCGACAGAGCTCGAGGAGCAAGTACTGACCAAAGAGAAATAAACAGATCCGAACTCGGATTCAATTGCATTTGGAAGCCAGTGTTCTTTGCCCGTATAACTGTCGCGTGCAGTGCCATAACTCCTTAGAATGTGATAGCAGCCTAGGGGAATGCTTTAGTAAATAATTGTTGTATCAAAAACAGGTAAAATATTTAATTATTTCAAATTCCGATGTAAATTTGATGTTATCTTGTGATGTATACATGTTGTTTGTGTATTTAGGATTATATTTGTGGAGAGAAGTTATGAAGTTTAAGTTACCTTAGAATGGACCTTTTAATGTCTTAAACATTTTCCCAAACGGTAGAAAATTCCCGTGCACCAGTGGTTGAGAAACACTGATCTAATTCATCTGACTCGAATTCGACAGATTTTTAAGAATTTTTCAGCTGAGAATCTGTTGCTCTATAAACTCTCTTTAAATAAACTGCAACAAATGTTGGACAAAGAGTATCACTTCTATCTCTATTTACGCATCCTACAGTATGATTTTCACAATGGGGAGGCGTTTCCAAACATGCATAATAGATAGAGATTATCTATATATTCTGTAAAGAAATTTTAATTTTATATTGTTATGAAAATACCAAATTATTATTGTTAGAAAAAAATATTTTTAAATTATAATTATTTAATTTGTAAATTATATTTGTTGTTCTAAAAGAGAGTAAGTCTTCAGGCAATGCTTTAAAAAAAAATTTTCCTTTCCAACAATATCAACAAAGAGCAAAAATAGAGGAAATTTTTTTTTCTCTTCAAGATAGTATCAAGAATGGTTCATGTTTAAAGATAAATTTATTACAATATTTCATTATAATAACGAATTGAGAGTTATCTGAATCTATATTATATCAAATCTACTCCAAGCGACAAAGATTTAAATGTTATATACAATTTCATATTCAAATAAATAATTTATCAAAATATTAGTAAATCTTTTTGAAAACAAATGTTTCATAAGTATGTTATCTCCAATGCTTAAAGCCCGCCTTGTTTAGCGTTTTTGTAAAGGGGTGAGTGTAAGATGTCACTTTTGCACAGCTCCTTCAGATTAGAATCAGTCTCCAAGCGGAGCATATGTAAGCACGCGAGTTGACATTCGAAAGTATGTGGATCGCGGAGTGATTGAAGTACTTTAGATAACCAACACTGATCACTAAGGTAACACGGAAGGATCTGAATAAATAAAGGAACTGCTGCTGTTATTTAACAAAAGTGTGTCTAATCTCAAATGAAGTTTAAAGATAAATGTAAAAGTAAACTAAGTTAATAGCTAAATCAGCTAAAATAAGAAAAGTAAATAACAATCTAGGTATTGTTAGTTTAAAAGTTTATTATTAAGGAAAAACGTGAAAAATATATGTGAAACTAAGTTATAAGCGAAAAATGAAGAAAAAAGTAGTTTAATGAAAAAGTGATAAGATAGTCATAAATTTTAAAAGTATAAAAAGATAAAAGTTGAATAAATTTTTTTACAGATGATAACCATGTGAACGAGACATTACCAATAAAAATATTATTTCTGAAAATATGAGGTGCACAAGCATAATTTCAGAGATATACGAGGTAATACGGCAAATCTGAAAAATACAAGGGGTCCTTCTCCCTGAAGGTTTGAAAATAAAGTTTTTATAAAATTATATTTTGAGATAATTGTTTGAAAATCATAGTATAAATATACTGTCAATGTAAAGAAATAGACATGAGATCTCGATATATAATCCACTTTTCCTGTAATTCCTCATTTCACTTGGTCCCAATCCTATGCGTCTCTGTTAGGAGTAAAAATCATCGCTTGAAAAGGGATGAACACAATCGAACAACGCGTGTTCTTTCTTCGTAAATATTTACAATCAGGTCCATTTAAAGCGAGCAGCCAAATTCAGTCAGACATATGATTCATATGAATGTGTTTTCTATTATTTATTAACGTAAAACACGCGCTTTTCGACTGTGTACATAGTTGTTCACGCGATATTCGACTTAAAACTGTGATGGATCAAAGGAACATGAATGTCACTGGTCGAGTCCATGATATTCAGGAACAGTCTCCAATTAGTTTTGTATGGTACATCGAAAGTGTATAGTAATTTTCAAGCTCTATTACGTCAAAAACATACGTTTTACAGACTGATGCCTTTAGCGAAAGTCCAGCTCGTATTATTTACGTTTTCAAATAGTAAAGTCACTTAGCACGAAATACATGCATTCCAAGGAGAGCTAATATTGCTCAAAATATTTTGATTCATGATATAATATTATATAATATTAAATCCTGTGAAGTGAAAATTCCAAATAGTTCAAACAGGTAAACTTATTTTCCGATTAAATACGTTGACCATGGTAAATAACTAAAATTAAATACCAGTAAAAATAACTTTTATTCAGCTGATTGCCAATTGTTAGTGTACAGTTAAATTAAAGCTGTCTTTCACTTCAATAATCATACTTCATAAAATAATTAAAATCAATCTAAAACACGAACATTAAAAAATTGGTTTTTGTTCCAATTGCTACAAGTAATTTTTTGTACATGCCTTTATCAAATACAGTATGTGACACAGTGGTATTTGTACATTGGATGTAATGTAAATATACGTTACGTGAAATGCGTATAGATTTGAAGCATTTTTTTTTATCCTTTGCTGTAGGCAACTTTGACAGCTTACGTCTACAGAAACAGTTTACGTCTTTTTTTTTTTTTTTTTTCACAAAGAAGAACACGAATGAGTCTATTTATAATCTTATCATAATTTCCAATTCATATTACATATTCATCGAAATTTGGTTGAATATGTAATGGCATGCAATGAATTGCGTAATTCAAGCTCGTAAGATTATTTCATGCTTATTTTATTTATTTATGTAACCCCTTTGACTTTCAGTGAAATTGGTTGCATCTTTCGGATCACATTCCAAGGGAATCCAATGTTAAAATGGAAAATCTCTCTCTGTATATATATATATATATATGTGTGTGTGTGTGTGTGTGTGTAATGATTTAACTTTAATTTAATAACTTTTCCTTATAATAATAATTTAGTTTTCTATTCTATCTCATTCCCTAATTCAAAATTAAAGAATTCATTCTTATTTCCTGATCCCATTCGAAATTATCCTTTTATTTGTTAGATCACGCACTCATAAAACTGGTTAAATTCGCATTCCTGCGATTATAAATCTGCCAAAATAATCCCTATCAGACTCCTTGTCTATTATGATATTTCCCCAAAATCCCTAATCCTGTACCCCATGTTCCATAACGTTTCTTATGAATTTCCCTACTATATAATGGGATACTCTGAAAAATAAAGGACTTTTTATCGTCTCGTCATTGCAGCAGATACTGCGGTTAAACCGCTAAATGTAACTTCTTTTTTCCTTCGGCTCGTCCGGACGATCTTGCTCAGCGTCTTTATATTGAATAACAAATAAAGTCACCACCATGAACTTTAATTTGACTCGCATTCTTCATTGACTAAATTTTGTTTTTAACTACAGTCTACAGAAGGATTAAATGTAATCTTTTTTTTTTTTTTTTTCTATTTTTCTTAACGAATAAAATATTATTCGGCTAAAAAACTCTTTGTTAATTATGGAAAGGTCTTCAAATATTTTTCTCATCTAATTATTTGAAACACATGAGCAATTATTTGAAACTCCAATGGACAACACCCTCAAAATTATTTGGAAAAATTAAATTGCTTCACGTTCAAAAGTATTAAATAAATCTCCTTGTTTTCATACAAAAAAGGAAGTAACGTTTTTAACATTAATAGTTCATTACATATGAATAATTTCAAAAAATTGACTCATAAAAATCAAATTTGATTTCAAGGCAATTATATATTTCAAACGTATTGTTATCTTTTTGAAACAGATCTTTGAGAGATCTAAATCATTGGTTATTTTTAATATTTAGGTTATTTTATTTTATTTTTTGTGATACAGTTAGTGAATTGGTTTTAAATGCGATATTCTAGTATTGTACTTTTCGGATAATATTGCAAATAACTTTCACATATGTTACTACTTACAGTTTATTACATAGGGTTATTTCAAAATAATTATCGTTTCTTAAAATGATGTAATAGCAAAAATATCACTAGGGCTCTTCAGTGCTCATAGGAGGAAGAAAAAATAAATGTTATACTTTTATTTTTAAACTTTGACTTTTCCTTTGGAATCAGAAAATGAATGCGACACCGTTCATTGTAAAAAAGAAAAACGGTTTATTTTCTGCGGTACTTACTATGTAAATCGGAATTCCATCTCTATTATTTATTTATTTAATTTAAAACTATGAATTTAGAGATTAACCACAATCATTAATCATTTTGGCCAAAGTGATCGGATGGTGGGAGAGAAGAAACTCCAATCATAAACGAGAATGAAATAGATTGAATAACGAATTACTCAATGAGAAGATCATCATTTGCTGCATTTATTAAATTTATTAAAACAACTAGATTCAATGAAAACGGTTATATAACTGAAACTGGCCTACCCAAGATATGATACGTGGTGCTCCACCGTAGATATTGGTTTGAATAGTGTTACATATTGTAGTGGTTATGAGTGTAGGGGTGTATATGTGTGTCGCGAGAAGTGTCTGTGTTTGGTTTCAGAACATAGCGTGAGTATCTTTTGAAATTCATGTGAGTATGAATGACTAGAATTCTAGTTATATTAAAATATAGCTAGAATTTTAAATATTATATTCTTTTTCCATTGCAAAAAAAAAAAAAAAAAAAAAAAAAAAATCTTTTGACAACACAATGTTTTTCATCCCTTTAAGAAGGATTATGACTTAATTTTAAAGAACGTGCTCTAAACTTTACTAAACTGCACTATCTGCGAGATAAGATCGGTCACTTAAATGTCATTCCAGAGATGGAATCTTTTAGTAGAAAATGTGACTCCAATTATCAAAAATAAGAAGCAGAAAATTAAACTATTTATCTGCTATTCCATACACACTAGTGAATTTCAAAGATTTCTTTTGGACTTATGAGAAGGAAAGGGAAAAATTGAACTCTTATTGGTGAAGAGTCATTTCTGTTTTTGTTATATATATGTATATATGTATATATATATATATATATATATATATATATATATATATATATATATGCGTGCGTGCGTGTGAGTGTGTGTAATATGATAATGAAAATAGTAATTCAGTTATATAAAAAGTTACGTTTTATAATTAACTGAAATTGATAAAGAAGCAAGAATTAAAATATAAGAAAAATATTAAAAATTATAAATGAAACACATAAATAGTTTTTTAGATTACAGAAAAGTATAAAGAATAGCTAAAATGCATTTGCCAAAAAACGTAAACATAAGAAGAATTATACAACAAACATTTAAGAAAGAGATCAATATACCTGAAAGAACAATAAAGTAATAAAGAATGGCAAGATGATAAATATCAATTTATGAAAGAGTACAAATCAAAACATAAAAAACAAAGAAAATTAAGAAAAGTAAAACCATAAAGATAAGGAACAATAACATTTTAAAGTTCTGAATTTTGATAAATTTGCAGGTTAAATAATGTTTACAGGTACTAAAATAATCCCAACAGAAAAATGCTATGAACCAAAATAAAACTCCCATAAATTTAAAAAAACACACACACAGAAAATGCAAAAGAATAAATTAAATAAAATATTTATGCAAACAAACAGATACACTCAATCAGTACCTAATGAAAAAGGAAAAAGCAAAATTTAAGCAATAATTCAAAATGATAAATACGATTACAAAATTTTACATGAGAAGCTTGGTATAGCAATAACTTTCACACAAATCTACGCTTAAAGGACACACTTATTTTATGGTTTCGTTATTTTAATGCCTTTAATTATAAGTCAGCTTCTTTATGCTTCTTGTCATTCTTATATATAATGGACATGTCATATTCTTTAAAATAAGTATTTTACAACATTAAATTGTTTCCCAAAAAGATACGGACGGAATTTGTGTACTACCTATATGTCAGCAAGACATTCCCTTTCAGTTGTAGAATAATTCCTCTCTGCTTTTGAAAGTGTCCGTGAGGCATATGCAATCACTTTCTCTTGACCATATTGTAATTATAAAATTGTGCTGATTCCGTAATCACTAGCATCTGTATATAGTGACGTGGGAGCCTTTTCGTCGAACATTGCTAAAATAGGGTTTGTTCTTTCTTCAACTTGTGAAAGGCAATGACTTGTTCGAATCACCTTTCAGCAGCTTCTGAAGTGCATGAGCCTGATAGCAAAAATCTTTAACGAAATGGTGGTAATAAGAACATAGTCCTAAAAAGCTTCTGACGTCATGTAAATTCTTTGGGGGTCTGAAAAGAGCTGACATCTTTTATCTTTACAGGCTCAGATCGAACACCATCTTCTGAAAAAAGAGGAGCAAAATTTTTATTTCTTGGGCGGCAAAATAGCCTTTTTTATATAAATGAGAACCAATCCAGCTTCTTGGATGCAACTCAGAACTATACTTAACCTTTCAAGATGTTCATTAAAGGTTTCAGAAAATACCACAACGTCGTCTAGGTAACAGAAGCACATTGCTCATTTTAAATGACATAATAGATTACCGATAAATGCAATCTTTTCACAATCATCTACCTCAATTTGCCAATAACCGGTACTGATGGTCATGGTCGAGAAAAACATAGCTCCTTTTAAACAATCTAGTGTATTGCCTGTAGGTGGAAGTGGGTACACATCTAAAAAAGATGTGGTTTGTCAGGTGTATTGTCTACCGCTCGCCAGAGGTCTCTTGTCCTAGACTCAGACTCAATCGTTGGACGTTGCCTTTTCACAAACTTTGTGTAAAGTGGTTGGCATCTGGGTCGTGGACGAATATCACTCCACTTTTCTTCCCCTTATGTGAGACGTGATAGAGATTCCTGTACCCCTTCAATTTCTTCAATAGATTACGATTATGCTCCTGTATTTTAGGTATTCTGTGCAAATACTCTTTGAAGCTCTTCCCGAATTTTGGTTACCAGAACCGTTTTTTTAGCTATTGATGACATCAGGATGATGTTGGGTAAGCAATCAAATCTTTTTCAGATAATTCGTCTCTCTTTAATTTCATCGAAGTACTGACTCCATTTTACAAATTATTTCGTCGTTGTGAGTTTTTTAGTTAGGAGAGCTTAATAATAATCCTCCGTAATACCCTTCACGAGATGGAATATCTTTTCCATCTCTGGCATTTGGCGAATTTTTCTTGGCAAAGTCTCAGTACGATTGAGATATAGGATTGATGTTTTCACCAGGCTTTTGTACTCGCCATTTAAGCTCTTCCTTGACTCTCTTCTGTAATCGTCTAGAATCACTAAATATTTTGGTGATTCCCGACTTGAATTGGTCCCAAGATGTTAGAAGTTCTTCATTATTCTCAAACCATTCCCGAGCTGTTCCGTCCAGGAAAAAATACACGTTTGCCAGACAGAAACTTTCGTCTCATTTATTGCACTTCACTGCTTGGTCATACTCCTTACGCCACTTATTTGGGTTTGGCCATGATCTCCCAGAAACACAGAGAGTTTCATGGCTTGCTACCCTTGAGGTGTAATAATCATGAGCTTGGCTTCCGTGGATATCTCCTTTGACGTATTTGCTCTTTTAGGTGCAGTATGGAGCCCGAACTCAGGAGGAATATTTTGCAGCCGATTGCTTCTTCTTAACGTAGTGTATGCGGTTCCAGGATATAGTAGTCATTCTACAATGTGCCTCCACCATAATGTCACACAGATATTGAGATAGAGAAGCAAGTTGAATTGAACACACAATAGATAAATGAAAAACGAAGTAAATTAGTAGACTAAGAACAAACTACACTTGTCTGAGAACACATGAGTTTATATATTACATGAGAATATTACAGAACCCTGATCTTGATACACAAAGAATATTCTGGATGGTTCTAGAAATTATAGAAGATAACAGAGAATAATTAAACAAAATATTAACGTGGTTGTTAATGTTGTCAGCCCTGAGCTTTGAACCCGGGAACTCTCATTCTGTAGATGAGTGCTCTACCTCTGCGCCGTCGGTCGGTGTTTGTACACTTCGTGGAAATATCATTAAAAAACAATATCACGTTAATTACGAATGTAAAATCTGTTTAGAACACATAATAATTTTTAAGTGCCATTTTTATAAACTTTTATTTCCAAATTCAAGAATTCTGATTTGATGCTACATCACAAAGTAAAAAAATATAAGTTAAAATTTTAAAATTCCTGAGTATTGATATATACGAAAAATATCTAATTGCTTTATTTTCTGAAACTCTGTATGATTTACTTTCACTCTTTCTCTCTTGTCAAATATCTCATAAAATTCTCGACTCCAACTGAGTTCTTGTAGGACAGATTACGATGCGGATAAAACCGATGAACATGTTGAGAGACGAAAATAACAGATTTGTTAAGTGAAAAGATTATATGAGTTGATAGACAAACTAAGAACTAATTTCCAACACATGAGATAATGTAGAGTAGGAAAAGGTTTTCATGGAAACCCAAAATGTGATATTCTCGCTCTTTGAAAAGAAAAGATTATTCTTTTGTTCGCAAACTCTACTTACGGGCACATCTTTTTCCACGATACAGTATACTAATCAAGATATTTTTGAATTCTTTTTCTTAAGCTGTAATGTAAAAGAAACTAAAAAGAGTAAATAATAAAATTTGATTCCTAACCTCAAAATATTTTTTAAAAAGCTGTTTCTTTTTAACAAAAGTGACAAGCTAGATATATAACCTCTAATTAAATTGTCTAAAATGGTTTAGGTAACTTTTTTTCATTAATTTTATAAAGAAAATAATTAAATTTTAGCAATACGTTATTTACAGCACTGACGAATTATTCTTATTACCAAAATTTGCAATTGTTTCTAAGTGATTTTTAATTAAGTTTTTATAGTTGCTTATCGTTAAAATGCAAATTTAAATATCAATCTATTTTTACAGCATTGTTGAACATGAACTATTAATCTTTAGCTAAAATATATAAGCAATTAAAAAAATTAAATAAAAATATTTTAATAATATTTTTGTAACTTTTTTATATACATCTAAACGAAACTGCTTTTACTATTTTAAGAATCACAGGCCAATAAAACTTTTTTCTGAAACACTTTTATACACAAATAATTGAAATTACTCTTCTAATGTTTTATGCATTACTGGCCAATAAAACATTTTTCTTAAACACTTTTATTTTCAAGTAACTGAAACTCCGTTTAATTTTTGAGCATCACAGACCAATAAAATCTTTAGTTAAGTACTTTTTTTTACAAATAACTACTACTGTAATAATAATCTACTATTTTATGCATCACAGACTAATAAAACCTTATTCTGAATAATTTAAATTACATCTACTATATTATGCATCACATATTCGTAGCAATGAAACCTTTTTCTGAAAGACTATTATATATAAATAATCGGAATTTTTCATCTACTTATTTATGTATCGCATGCCGAAAACACTAAAACCAAAGAAAATATAATTTTTGTCCTGTTTCAGCTCCTGTTGCTAAAGAATATTCGAGTTTTAATTCATGACAAGATAAGAAATTTCAACCTTTTTGGAATAAATGTGACTCATACCATATTCTCCTGCCCTATTTACAATAAAGTAATCAAAAAAGTTATTTCCTTACCTCAAAAAAATGATTCTCTGTAATAATTCAAAATTCGATTTTTCTCATCTTATAACTAAATGTGCATCATCGGAGCACATTAAAAATTCAAATTATAATTATTAATAAAAAAATAATTTGGAATCTGTTTGGATTGAAACTTGTTTTTATAACTGCAAGATAGACATTTTAACATCAAGTTTCATACTATTTTTTTTTTCTAGATTGAGTTAGTGACAAAAACAATCAAAAATAACTTTACGTTGTTCAACACGTAAAAATGTTGGACTGGTATTGCTTACGTTAAGTAATTCGAAACAAAAATAAATCAATTTAAGACTATCTGAATAACTTAAAAAAATGTCAAAAATTCTTGTGAAAAAATTATCACAATTGATTTTAAAGTTAAGGTTATGCACTCCTTTCAATTATCCAGTTTTTGAAATTTAATATTATTTTCATTTGTTATTGTTCTTTAGGGTATGGTCAAATCTCTAACTCAGTTCAGTTCAAATGCCCTTTTCATGAAGAATATCAGAAACACGTTTCACTTAAAAAAGCAGGATTTTTTCAGATTTACAACGACATTACAACAGGAATTAAAAAATGCGGGACAACTTTTGTTTTGGAAAATTAAAAAAATCAGAAATTTCATATTTTATAGACAGAAAATCAGACTTTTAAAGACGCCCCAGTTTCGTAATTACTAAAAGAAATTTCAGTCACTTTTCTAAACAAACATTTCCATGCATCCCACACTTTTCGAAACCTTTTTAGGATAGAGGAGAAATTTCTTTTTAAATTTAAAACCACTTTTTTAGTTACACCTTCGATTTTAGAATTCGATTGAAATATTTCAGCTCTTTCTATTGTGCAAATATTGGATTTCTAAGAACATGTTCTGAAATTAGCAATTCAAAATGAAAGTTATGAAAAAGCTTTTGAAAATCAGAATGAGAATCAAATTGCTTAGATCAATATCGAAGATATGTGCGTTCATTGGTATTCAGATATAATAATCACCAATCAATCATAGTATAGAATAGTTAATATACCAGTCAAATGTTAGTAATAAATATCAATCGTACAGTTATAAGTAGTAGATCATATCAATCTTGAGAAAAAGAGGGAAAGAGGTTGACCTCTCTCTTAAGCCTAATTGTTGTAAGCGGTCTCGGCGGTTACAGAGATCCGGCTTAACCCTTTATTGCAGCGGGCTACTCCGCCGCTCGCTGAGCACTGAGCTTAGCTAAGTCGCTCGCTTCAACTTAATTTTTCATAATAATTTTTATGCTTCTTTTAATTCTTATTGTAAATAATGAGATTTACTTAATAAATCTTATTTTGTTATTTTAAATTACGGAAACCTTACATTATCTTGAATTAATAGTAATGGTTATGATAAGGAGGACGTATATTTTTCATTTCTCATAAAAAAGAACTTCGTAACTTAAACATATTCACCGTAGATATAACATATAATCTATAAATATTAATAACTAATATTTGTCGCACTGAATAAATATAGAAGTATTTAGCTATCTCATTTCAGAAAAATCAAACTATTAACTATTCATCATACAAATCGATAGTCTATTAAAGATTTATCTTACCACCTGTTTAAGCTATTGCATAGTAAACTTGAGACAAAATGCAATAACTTCCATCTATGGAATTATAAATTCCTGCATAAATCAACAATGAACACGAATGCATGCATGCTGACATTTACTTTTTAAGGCTTGCCGTCTTGTTTTCACGTCGTTCTGTTGTAATTTGCATTTCACGGTGTATAATTCCCTCGAACAATACGTCAATGCAAAGAATGTATCTATATAGTCAAGTGGATAAATGTTTACTTAATTTATTTTAAGCGCTGTGCTTTCTTTGGTATTTTTTTAATTCTTATCTCATTCATCGCTCACTGGTTTCGAGAGTCCAATATCACTTTCAAAACATTCCTTTAGCACTTACAAGTTTATTGAAAAATGTGACCTATAGTGTAGTAGCTCTCAATCCGTTGTCCGCGTAATATCTTAAAATTTCCACGAAAAATCAAACACTCAATGCTGCTAAAAAAATTCATTACTAGATAAAATAATTTTTGTATATGATTGTAACCAACAAACGCGAATGACAAAGTTTTTAGTTACATATGTGGTATCGTAAATTTAATACCCATATATTTCTATGAAAATGATGTCATATACTAGACCGAATAATATAGAAAAACCTTGCAACCGAGCAACTTACTTTACAATGATTATCAGGGGATGGGTTCAATAGAAATTACTCTCGTTGAAGATGAATACCTGGGTCTAGAAAAAAGCACTAAACATACATCACATGGCAGAATTTTTATCATTGGTTAATATGTTACAAAGAAACTCGAGATCCTGGGAAATTTAGAAAAAGAAAGGCAGGTGACTTTACCATTAATTTGTCTCAATATTGCTGAAAGCTGCAAACATTACTATGTTCAATTTTGAGAATTTCTTTTTAATATTTCCATTTTAAGCAACTTTAGCATAAATATGCAATATCCATAATTTATTATTTTATAAAAGTAAAGCTTTTTAATACTAGGATGACTTACCTGGGTTAGCCAATCCTGCTTCAAAGTTTTAATTATTGCATGTGTTCCTTGCAAAAAGAAAAATACTATTAAGTATCGGAGCTTTTAGGACTTTAAAAAGATTACGAGTTAGAACCAAAGCTATAGTGAATTTATGGGTTGACCATAAATCATTGGACTCCTTATAAAGTTATACGCAAAGTGCTCTTAAAAATATAAAAACATGTTGAACTACTTAAAAGACAGCTCAGTGAGTCTATAATTTCTAAGGAAAACTTCATTTTATAGTTTTTACTGCGTCTAGCATTCAGTTTTATGCCAAATGGCTTAGCAAACGTTTCAGGTGTTATAATGGACTGTAATGAGACATATCTGAAAGATCCTGTGAGCTCGACGCTGAAGTATTTCAAGCATGATACATGTCATAACCACGCAAGAAAAATGTTACTGCAAGAATATATGTAATGAGCGAATCTCTTGTAGATTTTACTTATTTTGTTAGCGTAACTTTGAAATCATGCAATAATTTAAAGATATTTTGTATCGTACATTTTTTACTTCGTTGTAGAATAACAGTTTTAAAGTCAAAAAAATATTGATTAGTGATATTTTCAAACATTTCTTCTTCACCATTTGTTCAATACACAACCATTGATTCCACATTAAATTACCATTTTATTTATAAATTGATTCTAAATAGTTTAAAACATTAATTATCAAAACAATTTAGAAAAAGACAAGATTTATTTTTATATATATATGTTTCAGAGATAAAGAATTTTTTTTAAAAAAATAACAAAAACACGTACAATCTCTTCTACTGCTTTGCCTTATAATTGTAATTATTAAAATATCATTTTTATTTCCTTTCATTCTAATTGGTTGTAATCATACGTTGTTGTCCCCTTTTACTTATTACATATCATTTACATAGCGCATTCTCTTATTTATTCTTAGTCGGTTTATGTATTTATTATTGTTTTTTCATGAAAAAGCAAAATAAATGATTTTACTTATTTGATTTTATTTTAATTAACTTTAAGCATATATTGCTGTCGCTTTTTATTTATTACATATTCTTGATATAGTGCATTATTCTATTGATTGCTACTCAATTTTTGTTCTAATTAACATTTTCTCATGAAAAAAGCAACAGAAATGTTTTTACGAATTTTATTTTATTTTAATTGACTTTAAGCATGCGTTGACTATCTCCTTTTACTTCTTACATATCATTTAAATGGGTCATTATTCTATTTATCTTTGCTCAGTTTGTGTTTCATAATTACTGTTTTCTCTTTTAAAAAAAGTAATAAACTCTATAACAAAAAAACGACGCACTAAGGAGTTGCCCGATTGTAATGAAATTTCGTAAGCAGAGATATTTTGACGCAACATGCGAATGATTAAAATTTGGAGTTCAATGAATGAATAGCGGGAGCTACAACGCATCGGAACTGCCCACTCAGCAGGTGTATATAAGAAGCAATTCTCAATCGGATGTTCAAATTTTCTGTTGCATTGCGATTTAGGATACCTTTCAACGACTGAAAAAATTGCCTCTCCGCAGTATTTGAGCTCATTACGAGCAACTGTCAGAGTGTGAAAGAGGTCGTATCATTGGATTGAAAGAGGCAGGTTAGGCAAATCGGAGAATCGCTCGTCATATAGCCCAAAGCGAAGCGGCGATTAGAAGATGCTGGCAAGCTTGAATGGACAATGGCAGATTTCAGCATGATGATGATAATGGTCGATCTAGGGCCACAGTAGATCGGGAGGACAGAGTGATTGTCAGATCAACTGTCACAGCACCTGATTCATCGTTATCAACCATCAGAAGTGCGACTAACACGACTCACTCTAGTATCCACCATGACCATTCATAGATGGCTGATAGAGCGAAATCTACCCTTGCACCGACCGCTACACCACCTGCCAATCACGCCTGCTCACTCTAGAGCCTGATTACAGTGGTGATTGGCTTGATCAGGTTGCAATGATGCCGACTGGGAAAGTATAGTGTTTTGCGACGAATCCCGTTTCCAACTGTGGATAACGAGCATCGAAGCCGTGTCTGGAGACTCCCAGGGAACGTGCCGATCCAGCTTTCACTATTGCTCGCCACACAGGCCCTCAACCAGGAGTTATGATCTGGGGTGCCATTTCCCTTGATAGCCGAACTCCTTTGGTCGTCATTAGAGGCGGTATGTGGACGACGTTCTGAAACCTGTTTTGCTTCCGTTCTTTTTGCTGTACCAGGCCTTATTTTTCAGCAAGATATTGCCAGGCCACATATGGCACGTGTTGTTATGAACTGTCTTACAACTTGTCAAACACTTCCTTGGCCAGCCAGATCTCTTTCCAATCGAGCATGTCTGGGGTATGATGGGAAGGCGACTGCATCTACCAGAGAATGTTGATTACCTCGCCCAACAATTGGAGCAAATTTGGCAAGAAATACCGCAGGAGACTATCAGGGAGCTTCATCACTCTATGACATGTAGTATCGCAGCTTGCATCCAGGTTAGAGGTGGGTCAACATCTTATTGAGCTCGTTACTTTGTAACTCTCGCTTTCTATTCAGTACATAATTTTCCTATCTGCCAATTTTTGTCTCCATTGAACAATTCCTTCTTGGTGCATCGTTTTTTTTTTGTTGTTGTTGTTGTTGTTGTCGTAGAGTGCATATAGCTCTTTTTAATCCGGGTGATCGAGACTATCTATTATCGATTTTGCTGGATTATTGAGTGTAAATGTAGCTTTTACAAAGATGTCAAAGATAAACCCCTCTAGATATAAATTTAAGATATTAAAATAGGTATTTAATATATTTAGGCATATTCTCAATCTGTGTAAATGATATTAACACCAGGCAGAGTATGTCTTCATTCTAGCTACTACAGAATTAAATTGAAACATTGAACATGAATTTAAATGCATATTCTTGTATTCATAAAATCACAGTGCACGAAAGAAAAATTCGTACTTTTCGATGATATTTAAAACAAGTTATAACGAGTTACTTTTGTCACATATTTACGCTTATTCGTTTTTTATTAGCACTTGAAGAACGCATGTTGTGGACTTAGAGAACGCTTTACTATACAATACACAATATGTTCACAAATGTAATATTGTAATATATTGAATAAACAATTATATATCAGACTCAACTGTCCAAGTTCGTCTTTTTTTCTTATCTGCATAACTTCTGATGTGTCTAATAATTTGTTTACAAATTTTAAAGACCTAAGATAAGAAAAGAATACAATAAAAAAAAGAATTAAAAATAAAAGAAAGTTTTTAGATGAATTTTTTTCACCAATAAAAAAGAAACGCTTATCAATTTTAATTTTAAATATATATTGAAAATTTTGTAAAAATAAATTAATGAAAATGGTTATAATTTTTCTGCATAATATTCACTCTATATTTCAGTGCAAAATTTAAAACACCTAACAAAATTATGCGTTTGGAGCATAAAATCAGCAAATATTATGTTTTGGTTTTTAATTGCAACCTTTTGAATGAAAATGGCCCCTTATAACAAAGGCAGTGAGCAAGACAAATACAAAGACACACAGAGTTCAAGTGAAACAAACGAAGTTCACTAACATAATCAGACATTGCATTTAATCAGGCATTTCAAAATAAAATTTAATTTTTAGAATTTCCGTATGGATTTCTTTGAGAATGAATTATATTAAGTTTTCGAGAGTAAATTTAGCTTAATTATTGATTTCAAGCTCACTCTTAAGTTTGAAATTTTTCCAGCTTCAATAGGGGAAGGGGGAGGCCTTTTTTTCAAGTTTTAAGGGGTAAATTTGAAAAAATAAAAGTGCGCTTAATCACAAGGTCCCATCTTGAGTTTTAAGAGGTTTTCCATTTTAGAAAGAGGACGTACTCTTAAGATTTACGATATAATCAACTGAAAAATATGAATTTGTTGTGACGAATTCGCTTCATTGATAGTGAGAAACTTATTTACTCAATAAAAATCAACCTAAATCTTTGAGAAGTTGACTCAAATCTTTGAATAATCAATAATAAAATTTATTTTGATTAAATTGTTAGGCTGATCCACATATATTTTTAGAAGGAGTGGTTCATTGAACTCGACTCAAATTAATAATAATATTTACTTATCTTACCACCACAAACTCTAAGCAACAGACTTCTAATAACAGGATTCGATTTAGGTAGACCTCTGAAAAAACGGGATACTATTCAAATAGACGAGCACTAATATTTTTTCTACAGTTGCTCTAACTTCTGCAGCAATCCTATGATTTCTTCGAATTCCTCTATCTCTCTTCCCTCCCATTAACTATACTTCATCTCAAACAGTAAGACTCATTTCGATATATCACGGCTCTTTCACAATGTGAAATTATTATATCAGTCATCGTAGTAAAGCAGCTCCAGAGGTTAGTTAACTTTTAATTTTGTATCGTAAATTATTCGCTGGAATTATTATTATTAATTTAATTTTGAAGTCCCGGATAGTTCGTGCTCTAAAAAATATAACTGTTGGTTAGCTATCACTTGAGATTGGGAACAATTTTAGAATGGGATGAATTATTCCAGATCATTATTGCTGTAGGGGCTCTCATAATAAATTAAGAATATGACTCACGTGGTACATAATTTGGACATCTTTCCTCTCACTCCGCGTATAAAGCACTACGAATTTAAGATAAGACAGAGTCCGGTCAAAGAAAACTGATCAGATATTTCCATAGTAGCAGGGATGTACATGCCCCATTTGTCTTGGCGCTCGGACTAGAACTATCTCTGCCTTAATACACATATTACATTCAAACAACTGTCATCATTCTTATATGCACTTATTCATGCTCTCCCTCACTCATCGCACCTAAGGTAAGTGCCCTTTATGAAGCTCCTAAGGACAGTGCCTGTGGACTCACCACAGAATACCTAGGGCTAAGTATGTTGCCCTATTTTTCGAACTTGACATCGATTGACTCCAATTGAATTAGGAAGTTCGTATTTTATGTGTAGGCCATCTGTCAACAAGTTTATGCACTTAGACGAGAGTGCGCTGGTTTTAGCACCTGTGGGTTGTGTCCTTTTGAATGTAGCTTGTAGGGGAAGAACGTAAATTGTGGCTTCACATGCGAACTACACTTTTCGCCATAAATTATAATGTAGCAGAAACTGCGATCTATACTGACACTATCGAGGATAATTGCTTTGTACTTGCAACTTTCATGAAAGTGTCTGTGTCGTGAATTCAGACCTCAAAAAAAAAGGGACACCCTTAGTAACTGTCGCTGTTCTCATAGCTCTGAATAAAATTAATATCAATGTTAATAGATCAAAGGGAACTAAACTATTATGCTAATGGATACTAATTAAATAACTCATTTAGCATAGTTAATTAATTTCTAAAAGTAAGTTTTCTATTAGATACTGATTATTTTCTTTCACTTTCCAAACTGACAGAAGTTTCAGATAGACCTAATGCTTTATTGAGCAATGGACGCATTTTTGCTCAGAATGTTGTAATTGTACGATCTGCGAATATGGCTATTTTTAAATCTGATATTATACAGTATCAAGACAAATTAGTTCGTAAAGTGAATTAGTAAAAGTGCTTTCATTTTTGTAATTTTCGTATAAAAACAAATACATTATTATTCATTCAACCACGTACTTCCCACACATATTCATTTCACCTGCAAAAAGTGCAGTAGACTTCCGATAGGTCTTTTACTCGTATATTGGGTATCGAATAAAAGCACGTAGATGTCTAAATTCACAAAGAATTTTTTGAATATTCCATAAGATTTAGTGTAACTGAATTCATTTGCTGGCTTAACATAATTAAGTTTTTTTTTATCGTTATCTGGCCGTTGATTTAATCGTATGGTACCTGGTTAAGATGATTAACGTATCTAACTGGTAATATTCAAATTTTATGTACAAATTTATTTAGTAGATGCAGGATTGTCCTTTCAAAGCATGAAGTTCAGTCATGTGTAATATTTGCGATTGTCATGGTATAGGGTTTGTGAGGTTAAGATGAGCTACTATAGCAAAAGTTTATGATTTTAAACATTTGTAGAGTGCATTCCAAGAATTCTCTCGTTGGCATACCCTCCCTCCACCCTATTGAAAAGTTTTCAAAACATCAGAAATGTATTTTAAAAATGTCAAACGTAAAACTGCAAACCGTTGATATCTTTTTGTCAATTATTTTTATAAGGGATACAATAATGTGGAATTGTAAGTTCAAGACCAGAAACAACTGCTTGTGGAATTATGCGAATAGTATTTCAATAAACTTTATGCGAGCTCACGTTTCAAATTTCTTGCGTAGTGTTTGCCTTATTTTATCAAACGAGTGACGTCCACGTTATTTCATTGCGGAATTATAATTATAAAATCAGTCATCGAAACTGGAAACGTAAAGTGGAATAACAAAACATGAGCCATATTTATTCTCCTACTTCTGCAGATATGACAGCAAAATCAACTGAAGTATTCCAATTCCTTTTTATGGCAGATCATGGCAAAAATGATTCGGTTTCTTTTTCCTCTAGTACATTTTATCACACACACGCACCTTGCAATTAAATCCCAGTTTTTGTTTTGCTCTTTTAGTTTGAAACAGTATTTAGACAGCTGCATGTGTAGTCTTTTTCTTTGTATTCCTTTTATCGATTTAAAAATAATCCATTTCAGTCCATTAGGGCTCTAGAATTGACCACGTGATGATATTGCTTTTATTTTTAGGAAAATATATGCAATACGATTGCGCTTAAAAACGACCTTCATACACATACAAACAAATAAACAACATAATACTAAAGGCTTTAAAAGTGGAGTGCCAAGGGTGGTTTAAATTTAGAATCGATTGTTTTAGTCTTGAAATTAATATAAAGAGAGCACAGAAACACATTAAGTTCTTCGAAATTAAAATTATCCTTTATCGAATTTCCTATTTGAGCAAAATTGTGCAATTAATTTTGCATATATATATATATATATATATATATATATATATATATATATATACTAGCTGAAACCCGTCCGCTTCGCTGGACAGACGATAATACTCGTATAATATTTTGGAACCTATACGTAAGATATCAAGAAAATTCTCAATCTTTAAGACTTTAATGATAATCTAAATTTAAAATTTTAAGAAATTGATTGTCTGCAATAATGGTCATCCTCGACATTCAAGTATATGAGAAAAAAAATTAGTAAAAAGTCACCCCATATATATATATAATATGGATAAAATTCATTCTACCATATACATGTTTTACCTAGTATTGCCAAAGATGAAACCTTTTGTCAGAATATACATCATGTGCTTAATGAAATACCCTCGCAAGGGCATCGTGTCTATCATAAGATTTTTGTCCTTGCCTCAAGACATTTTGATTTCTGACCATTTAGGATTGCAAGTGACTGCAATCCTAAAAATAAGTCGTGCAAGTCGGGACGTCCAAAATATCTTACGTATGTCATAGCCTCTTCAGTTCGTTTATGCATGTAGCGACGTCCTCCAGTAAACAAAGTTTGTTTTGCGTGTGTGCTACACCGTAAAAAGTCGCCATTTTAGTATTTTTCAAAAATCCGCTAAATTTTGGAGCTAAACTACATTCCAAATTCATTCCAAATTCAGAAACTCAATTTATTTCAAACTCAATTATTTCTATCGCTAAATATGTACGTTTTCTATTTTCGACATGTACGAAATTTCACATAAAGAGCCCCTTTGCCAAATTTTTGACAATCCTCCATCAGCGCTTTAATATAAAATTATTTGGTATTTTTCCATTCCGCACTCGCAAATCTCACCAAGTAAACTTAATTGGTGACAATACACAGTATACATATAAATATATATATATCTCGTTTGGCGTCGGTCATATCATTTATGGCGATAAAAATGCCAAAATTACATAACCGACGGATAAGAGTAGATTAACGGATGAAAATTACATTTTGGATAAGACTTCAGTAAAATCCGTTCTTAGTGAGCGTCTACATCGCAAAATGAGTAACTATGCCAAATTTCAAGTCAATCGGTTGTATAGTCTTTGAGATTTCGTGATGAGTCAGTCAGTGGTATTTCGCTTATTTATATATACTTACAAGTGGGTTCAAATTGTACCCCAGTTAGAATGACATATGTAATGTAGTAACTTATCGTAGTAATGTTCATTGATAATTTTTCCCTTTTTAGAAAGTCTATGGATATGACGTCTTTCACTTCCCCAAAAAAATCGTCGATGGGATCTTTTTCTCCTTTCTTCAGAACTGATTCGTTCGAAACAACCCGTTATTTTGATTGCTGTTGGATTTCTGGTACTCATATAATGATAAATACAGATTTCTATGACGGTGACAATTTCACGTAAAATGGCAATGAAAACTCTACGCAGCAATAATCAAAATTAACTTGAGAATCAATGTAAAAATTTATATTGACGTCGTTTATCAGATTACAGCAACACAACGGAAATACAACATTTTTGGTAACGACACCTGTCATCAAACGCAAGTATTTTTTGAAACACTCTTGTGTTATATATATATATATATATATATATATATATAAGGTAAGGCAATGAAATTATTATTAAAACTATAAAAATAAGAGAACAATTAAAATCCAAAATCAACAAAAGAAAAAAAAAAAATTGAGGGAACTATGTAAAATAATTGAATAAAAATTGGAAACAAATTTGAAACTAATGAATAATTTGAATATCCAACAAAACAAAACATGCACATTCTTACTGGGGACTGAATTGAAGGGTTCATGTTCTATGGTACAAACCTTCCCCCAGTGCATCTTGTTGGGCAAAAATTGGATTTCTTCAAAATGCAAATTGTAAATTAAAGAAAAGAAAATGAAATGAAAGATATCTCAATTACAAAATTATTTTCAAAAACAAATATTTTTAAATTAAATAATCTTCATCTAAAAACAATCCAATTAAAAACTTTTCAGTTACAAACTTTTTAGTTACAAACTTTTCTATTACAAACTACTCATTAAAATTTCCAATTAAAAATCCAGAAAAGCCCTTTAATTAAAAAACTATCTAATTATAAATTTAAAAAAAATTTAAAACACAAAATCAAAATTAGTACAATTAAAATCTTAGTTAATGATTTAATACTTTAAAAACAACAACATACCAAAATCTAAGTTTTTCCAAGAAGAATCAATTCAAATCACAAAGATGCAAAATGCAAGATCTTGTGACATGTGATCAAGAATTACAGTGCAATAGGTTCAAAGAACCTTTTAAAGGAAAATTTCTAATATTATGCACTGTTATCAGATAAAATTTGAATATCAATAATACTTAGTTAAGTATACAAAGTTTCAAAATATGGAATAGTTAACAAAAATCTCATAATGAATACATTCATGAAGAGAAATAATATCTAATGGAACACAAACCACAATTTTAGTTGTTAAAATTATTTGGAATCCATTGAACAAAATATGTGAATGTAAATGTATACTATGTAGATTTTTTATAAGATATATTCACAGCTAAATCGCTATTTAGCTATCTTTGTAATCCTAATGTTGTGTAGTGGATTTGTTTTTGAATTGAAAGATCTTAAAATTTCACGAGAGTCCTGAAAGGCAATACCCTTTATGTATAAGACTACATTTTTTAAAATGTCACAATTCTAAAATATATCAGATTAAATTCCCTCTCCTCAAGATGTAAATTGCAAAAATTCATATAGATCAATTTATAAAATAAAGAATATAACGAGAAAAAACCTTTCAAGATGTTAAATCCAATTTACATAATCACAATCGAATATCCTCTTGAATCCTATTAGAACTCCTCATGGGAAATCTTAAATACATATCAAAATGGACCATCATACAAATTATTGGGAATATATTTTTTTAAAAAAACTAGGATAATCGCCTTCTATACATTTTCCTAAAAATTTCTTAATATTATTGAATCTGTCTTTATCATGAGTAGCTAGCAATTTATGACGATGCAAAAAGTTTAAAATAATGTTTTCTGTACATAGATAAGTGAATATCACTTTCCCAGTACGGCATTTTAATTACCCTAAATTTAAATGCATCTCTTTTATCTAATAAATTACTATAAATGGTGTAATCCTTTAGCTGTAGTTCTCTATTTAAATATTTTGCCTTACTTGTATCTGAATAATTCTGCAATAAAACCAAATAATTTGGATAAAAATCAAAGTTCGGTTTAAAATTTCTACATTTACCAAAAATTATTAAGTCGTCTATGTATCAGTAGGAAACATAAATGGAGTTGTTCAAGTGGTTTGATTCATAAAACTGTAAATACAGATTAGCGAGAATGTTGCTAGCTGGTCCTCCTAGAGGCAAGTCCCTTACTTGTCTGTATATTTTCTTATTGAAAATTATATAATTTTCCTGCAATACTAATTGCAAGTTTTTCCAAAATATTATTCAAAACAATCTGCAAGATTTTACCAGATTTAGTTATGTATGTATTCTATCCATTTGTTATAGTTCTGAATTTAATTGGGTTCTTATACAATTTAGGAACTAAGAAAATATAAGGGAATTTTTTATTATTGAACTGTATATCAAGTTTTTTTTTTAAACGTGGCTAACCTATTAGTAATTTCTTTATTTTCGTACCTTGAAAGAACAAAAGCTTCTTCCTTTTGGAAATATTCATCCAACTTTTTAAAATAAAAATGCCTGCATATATAATTGCAAAGTTTCCAAGAACTTTATCTACGTATATCAGTATAAATTTTTTTTATATAGATTTTCCATAGAAAGTCCAATATCTCTGAATTTTATTCCATTTTAAATCTATAATTAATATTTTTGGAACATTTTAGATTATCACGCACATTAACAACATACGCGCCTCTTCAAGACCTAACTACTTATATCGCTCCCGTGTTGGTGATTTTTGAAAAATCCCTGTTCCTCATCCAGCAATCCGTTCAACCAACCACATACATATACATATTATTATACAGTACATTATTATTGAAATATTACATATATTATTATTGTTACATATACATATACATATACATACATGTTATTATTAGTTATTAATATTATTATTGGGTTGGCTATTACATGCTGTTAAGAAGTTGTTAAAGAAGATATTATATATATATTATTATTATTATTATTATTATTATTATTACATAAGTTATTGCATACATACATATATGTTATTATTATTATTACATACATATACATTGTTGAGTTAGATATTATGTGTTATTATTATTATTATTATATATATATGAGTATATATATATATATATATACATATATATTATATTCTCT
>BMAW01118669.1:484230-500042 GCA_019974015.1 Nephila pilipes
ATATATATATATATATATAGTTGGATGGAAACGGATTACTGGATGAAATTTAAATTTTTTGCATCTTTCTTCCCGACATCTCGTAATTGATCTTAAGCGCAGCTATGTTATTAGAAAAATTGAAGAGCGAAAAATAACAGATGTTCTGGAGGGTTCAACATCGTAAAAAGCGTTGTTTGTCGAATATGGAAATCGTGGTTGAACAGGAGACAGTCTCATTGCCATATTGGCGAAAAGGAACCTGCGCTCTACTACTCAGCCATTGGAAGGCCAATATTTTTCTGCAACAGAACCGATATCCTCTCTGAAAAAATGTAGCGAGAGATTTGTGAGAAGGACTATATGCTAGCAGATCTGGTGTGTCTGTGTCATTATTCAGACTTCAGCGCAGAGCTCAGTTGCAATGGTGTCTTGAGCATCGAAATCTAACCGAACAGGACAAAGTATCCATATTATTTTCAGATTTGAGTAGGTTCAGTCTGCAGTTGGATTGCAACCAAATGGTCTGGTTAAAAGTGGCACACAGTATACAGTCTAGAAAATATCCAGGAAAGGACTGATATCCAATGTGATGGTAGGAACAAGTATCATGATCAATGACTTACGTCTCTACGTGTCCTCACACCTGGGAATATGAACGGCTAAAGTTACCATAGATGTCCTTTTGCCTCTATCGGGGTGCTATGGTAAATTTGTTTTCATGAACGACAATGCATCTTATTATTACTCAGTCATTGTTCAGGAATGTCTAGGGAGCGAAGATATTCAATTCCTCGTATATCCATCCGACCTAAGCCTCATGGAAAATATTTGGAACATTTAAGGTAGATGATTTTCTTGTTACAAATATCCTCAAAAAACCAGAAAATCCTCTCGTGTGATCTGAAAGGGAAATATCGAAAGCTGCTGAATAATATTGCGCGAGGCATGATACGACACGTAAAATGTATGGTGGACGTATTCTGTACTCACACCTTTCTCAAAGGTTCATTCTGTTATTTATATGCATTTTTTCCATTGTACCGTACACAGCATCAAATGAACATTTTCCCTCTAAGGTATTTCATAATCTTCTGCATTTTCCAGAACATAAAAAGTCATTGTTTCTAATGTCCAAGCAGGGTGAAGTGACAATATTTTATAAAGTTGATCTTTCACTCAATTTTTTTGCCATTCTTCATTTTGTTAACCAATTGTAATCGAATATATACATATAAAATTCAAATCCTCTTAAATTAAAATGCTTTTCTACAAAAATGTTAAAATTATTTTAATTATTTTGCATACATTATAAGGATTTGTCAAGGCGAATTTAATCAATATATTTTTTGCAACGAATCTAAATTGTTCGGTATTTTGGCAAAGCATTTTTATGCAACCTTTAACCAATTCTTCGAAATTTAAAGTGCATACTTATTTATATTAATAAAGTGAAAAGTGCATCTTTGTTTTGAGTCTACGGTATTGCACTAAAATAAAATGACCTAGAAGCACGAAATTTATTCCATTGAACCTATGGATACTGATTATTAGCATTTCGAAGAAAGGTTTTTGAAACCCATATTAGAGATTTTTAAATTTAAAATTAAGGTGCCTTCTCTGCGCATAATACGTCCTATGAAGTCATTACCTGTAATTGCTTCTAACTGTTCATGAAGTCTTTTGAAGACTATTAGGTTTATTAATTAGTTTTTTCTTTGTAACCAAGTAGAACTTTTTGGAAATCGCAATTTTCCATGCGTTTGTTTATTTATGCAGTAGAATTACAATTTCGTTTTCCGAATTAAACTTTTAATTATGGTACCCGACTAGTAATTGGACTCTTTCTGTTACTAAACAATATTTTTAACAAAACGCTCAAAGTTTTTACTGCGGAGTATCTGATACTAATAATCCTTCTGTTCAAAACTGCTTCAGATTATTTCTACAGCCTCAAAATATAAATTCTTCTCCTTCAATAGCTAACGTTTTCTACTCCGTTTCGCTCCTCTATAGCACGTCAAATTAGATTGCAGTGGTTTAAACTAGTGTAACTTCCGGACCTGGTATTTCAATTCACTGTCTCATATTTCGCCCACTATGCACCAATTTTTTCATTCATTTTTAATTATTTAAAATAATTAATAAAGTTTTAAATAATAAGGTTAAATAACATTAAAATTTCATTTAATTAAAATTTTTCTCCCTTAAATTATTTTCTAGGAATTAAAATTATTTTTATTTTTTAATAATTTCCTTCTAGGTTTTTTTTTTTTTTGAAAAATCTTTCTTAATTAATAACGTTAGAGCGATTTTTTGTATATTTTGTGTCGTAGTTTTCGAATTAAACTCGCAAGATTACGATTCTGGCACCATTTGCAAGATCTTAGTTTTCTAAAATTGAGATTGTTCGAGGAGTTTGAATAAATTAGTTGGTTTATGACGAAATTTTGAAAATTGTAATTTGAAATTACGAAAAATCGATCCAAACGAACGCAGTATTCATACGGTGTATGTCATGAACATTTAGCCCTCGTTTAAAAAAATAACAGGAAAATTAGTGGATTTAAAAGAAAATCAGTGAGTGAGTGTGCTTAACTTTTTCAGCTACTCTGATTTTCGGTCTTCTACACATAGTTTTGATGTATATAATATCACATGACGCCACGGTACAAGCCTATGACAATTTACTATCCTTTATGAATTTTTTCAGAATTGCTATATTTATTCATTTGTTCGATCTTCATTAAATAAATTAAAATACTCTTATAAAATTTTTATTGAGTTTTATTTTAAAAATTCACCCGTGCGAAGAACGTGTACTTCAACTAACTCAAAATAAATAAATAGAATAAGCCCACATTTTGAGTACGCTGGCATTTTACAAAATTTGTCACCTAATATATGGAAAGGTAAATAGTTTGTAACTTTTTTTTTTTTTTTTTTTGCTTTATTTTATACGAATCGATCTGTAATTTGAGGATGATTCTGTCCTAACAATTTATGCTATATTTATTATTTCTGGTGTTGCTGTTCTTTCTACTTGAATAACAAAAGATTTTTGAAGATTAGAAAAACAATGTCAAGATCCTAACTTTTCTCCTTCTAGTTTTAACTGTTAGAGTCTCTTCTCTTAATAAGTAATTTAAACTAAGATGTGTCGTGTATTTGGACATATAATGATGGCAATGAAGTTAAAAACATTAAACATGTTGACCGGATAAAGAAAAAGCTCGTATAGCTTACAGTTGGATAAAGATATAGACTGACGACAAAGGGAAAAATCATGAACTAAAAGGTATTATTTTAAAGACCTTATGTAGAAATTGTACGTATTATTCCTACATGTACAACTTAGAGCATAAAATATTTAGCTTTTATTCAATGATATAAATGAAATTTCTCATGCATATGTTGCAAATTGTACGTAATGCACCAGTAAATTTCTTCATTTTTGATAAATCGTTCCTTATTTAATCTCAGTGAAACAAATTAGCTGTGTTTTATTACAGTTAAAATACGTTTTCTATGATAAGAAGAACCTGTATAACAGTAATCTAAAAACTACTGCAAAGTGTAACAGATTCTCACGCACTCTTTCTTTTAATTAACCTTTTGAGTTACCTTGTTACGTTACTTGAATTGAGAACCTTCCCTTGTGAAAGATCAATGACTTATGTAAATCAACATTGTTATGCATAAAGTGAAGTGAATAGAATATTATCAGATTGAAGAATATGCGGAATCAGGCAGAGGGGTTGGGGGATTTAGGTAGAGGGGTTGAGGAAACAAATAGAAAGATTTGAGATATTGGAGTGATTAACCATAGGAAGAAGTAGCTGATTTGGTGAGCATATGATTCTGATGAGAAAAGGTGAAGACGAAAGAAGAAGGGATACATAACTCGTTTTCAATTTACAAGTATTTATTCCTAATTCAGCCCTAGTTTTGCTAATATAAGAAAAATTCTCATTTATAATCTTTGGCTTTAAACGCGATCTAGTTAAAGCTCCGCATTCGTCATAAGAGTCAAGTTTTGAACATTCAACATATTTAAATAAAATTAGTTTGATTTATTTCACTTTCTTTAGCTAATTAATCAGTTATTTTGTCTCGATGACTCAGAATCTTAATAGCGAAGCACGGTGTTCCAAAGGATCTATAAAATTTTCTAAAGAACTCAGAAAAACAATTATTGAAATAATTTAAAATTTTCGAAATTAAACATTTTATGTAAACACATTAATAGATTAATAATAATTTTGGTTCACGTAGTTTATTCTCTTATGCATTACTATAAGTTAGATAATGAAAGTTTTAAAGATTACCATCTTGCGTGTGGGAGACTATCGATACAAAGAACATTTGATTACCATTAGCTCCGATGTTCTTGATTCAATAAATATATTTTTGAAAATGTAAACATTTGCTTAAAAGTAATGGAAAGAAAGTTTAAAGGTTCAGTAAAATATCGAAAAATGTTCATAGAGCTTTTAAAAGAAAATAACCTAAAAGGCCCTTGTTAATGAAAAATGCTAAAAAAAATTGATCTTATTAACATTCACACTTTTAATTTCAAAGTAAATATCAGAATTTAACAACAAGTTAGTGATACTTGCGATATTTCAGTTAAAAAGTGACTGCGTTCTATTATAACATACTATTGAAAAGAATTATGACAATGAAATGCATATTCCTTTTTTTAAAAGAAAAATGCTTCTAGAAATACTGAGCACTAAGGTTAGTATCATAATGCTTTCATACTCATTTAAATTTACAGTTTGCTTATATAATCTGAGAATCTAATTATGTTTTTATAAATATCGATTATTTACCATGTCTTAGTAAAAATTATAAATTATTAAAAAACTCCCGTTCTATTGCAAAGTAATCAGCATATACTATTTATCATACATTCAGAAGTTTATATGTTACCAATGCAGAAAAATTGAAGAAATGATAATGGCCAAGGCCTCGTTTATGAGGTGCCTGTTAAATTAGATTAATTTACCCTCTCATCAGAATTAAGATATAAAAATTCAATAATTATATCATGTTCTGTTGTTAAAATTAATATTCAACCAAAATTACAGGGATAAGAACAGCAAACGCTTAAAGTTTAGTTAAAAGATAGTCCTCGAGTGTGTAACAAGCTAATAAAAAGTATCAGTCCTCTTTATGTTATTGAACTTATAATGTCTTAGAAGTCAGTCATTTGTGGTACGAGTTAATAACACGTACTCTAAAATAAAGAAACTTTCTGCGAGTGTATCTCAGGAATTGATCTTAATTCCGACTTTATTCAAAGTATTTATGGACGATACAGCCCTATCAAGAAACACAATTACCTGCATGTACGCATACGGCACTGAGATACTAGTCTAACACACAGGACCAAACAGCATAGCCCTCCCCTTCAATAGATGCATCAGAAATTTAGAAGGCAGCTTTTTACAAATGGAAAATCCCCATTAACATCACAAAATCCAAGCAATTTTTTTCCCTAATAACAAAAAAAAAAAAAAAAAAAAAAAAAAAAACCGCAAATATTCATACTAACAATCACCTAATACCCTTGTCTCAACACACTAAATATCTTGGTGTGATATTAAATAAAAGACTCACATTCGAACAACAAATCATGCACACCAAAAAGAAATACCGAGCTAGTACAAGTCAAATTTATCCATTGATTGCTCAGGGTTCAAAAATGACAAGAGAAAATAGGATATTTCTCTCTATATATATTCTGATCCTCTGACCAATTTTTATTAAATAAAAGAAAGGGAATTAAGTTAAAAAGCTTAAATATAAGCATTCAAAAAGTGCAGTGCTTGTCACCATATAAAAACATGTGGATTAAGGTAAATAGAGGTATTTTGTCGGTTTAAAAAAAGATGAGAAAAAAAGGATGCGTTAATTTTAATAGAGATACATCTGTTGATGTCCTCTATTGACGAAGGTTAGAATTAAAAATTAGAAACTAGTTTAGTGTGTTTCAAACTCTAATAGAAGTAGAAAAAAAAAGATTTTTCAAAACTTTTTGAACGTGGTTACCGCATTGTAAACAAGTGTGCGCAGCGTTAATCTATATTCCTTTTCTTTCGTTTTACATTCCATTCATTGATATGACTTGAGATCTATTTAATTTATAATTAAAACGCTAAGAGGCTCAGGCAGTACTCATTAATATTACAGTCGTTACACTTTTAAATTTTCTTTTAATGTCTCCTAAAAACTAGTCTCTCATTACGATTATTTCTGTAAAACGCTCGCGTCAAGAATTCATAAGTTTATTGCTTGATTTATTATGCACGACAGTTTTTTTATCCAGTATATTAGTTTTGTTTGATGGCGGATGTTTATGATAATGAATTTGCAAAATTATTTCGTGGTAAATATCAATTCGACGAGATGGATTGCAGGAAGCTATACCTTACGTGACATTTTTAAGCCGTGCATCACGATAGTTTCAAATCACGTAATGAAAAATTAACTGCCTCCTTTTTATTCCACTTTTGGCAGACATTTTCTGAAAATTCTCAAATGTGATCTTGACCACGAATAGATAACAAAAAGAAATGAGTCTCTTTATGGCCTAAAGTTAGGCCATTGATTGAGATTGATGGGTAATAAATATGGGATTGTGTGAGTGATAAAACTGGTTTTTTAACCAAATGGAATTGAATGTATTTGTATTTGAAAGGCTAAGATTTGAATAAGAACATGTTTAATGTAAAGCAGATTAAAGGCTTCAAACTTGAATAGAGTATGCTTCGAAAAGGAGACTGTGTAATGTTATGTAGATTAAAGCCACGCCTAGTGTAATAACTGAATGCAAAATGATGCTAAATCTCGAAAGAATTCTTGTAAGCTGCGACGTTAAGTTCTATCACTATTTTCTCTTTTACTAACACATTGGGTTTCTTTCGGATTATGTTAGAGTTCAAAATACTTCAAAATAAAGTGAAACGTGATTCATATATATTGCATTAAAATTATGAAGTGTAATGAATTGAAATGATTAGATGCATATATAAGTTGCGAATAATTTAATATCGAGATAGGAAGTTAGTTGATGATATTGAATCTAGTTGATGATATTAAGGACTGATTCTGTTATTCAGAATCTACAAAATGATCAGAGGGATCTTAAAAAAGATAAGCAAAAAACTTAGGATTCGAACTCTCAATTCATGTTCTTCTAATTCCTGCTCTTATACATACACAACAATTAGTGAGTAAGATGCAGTTTAATTTATTATTACAAACGATAGTTCAGGTGCGATTAAGCAAAGTAACACTAGAGAAAGTAAACAGTCATCAGAATTTAAGTAATCATAACTTGAATAAAAATTAATTAATTTTATTCATTCTGTCATCCTATTCATTTAACAGTGTAATTTAGCGACTACACACACACACACACATAACGCTTTCTGAATGAATTTGGACAAAGAATTAAAAGTTGATAACTTTTACCAACTTTAGTGTGAGTAATTTTTTTACTTTATTTCTTTCTAGATAACATTTAAAATAATGCAGCCCAGCCAGATTTGACTATGTTGCCATAAACACTAACTTTTATTCGCCATCTCACTTATTGTGAAATTTTGATTAATACCATACAAAATAACTT
This sequence comes from Nephila pilipes, assembly GCA_019974015.1. Classification (NCBI taxonomy): domain Eukaryota; kingdom Metazoa; phylum Arthropoda; class Arachnida; order Araneae; family Nephilidae; genus Nephila; species Nephila pilipes. Next base: position 491,849 of record BMAW01118669.1, read on the forward strand.
TCATCGAAGGCACAATGTTGCGCAATAAATGCAATATTATACATAGCTTGTTTAAAATAAATATAAAAAACAAGCCAAAATCCAATCAGTGAGTATATTTAAAGCATTCTTTCATATTTTATTACGTTACAAAATATGCAAGCGTAAATAAAAAAAAATACTCTTACAGATCGTTTATACTAAATAATATTTAATTCTGTGTTTAAAGCAATGCGATTAATTACATTATAGAACTAAAGATATAAAATGTAAAATACGTTTCTCAGCCATATGTTTAATCGCTGTTTTAAAATAATGTTAAGTGTCTCTGTTTTCGTCTGGTGTAGATTTCCTCACATTCATTCATCTTGGTTATACTTCTTCACAGCACACGCTATACTCATTAAGCGAGTCTCTATTTGCTGTGTGGCTTTACAAAACTGATAAAAGAAACGGTAATTAATTCATAAAACAATGGGTATGATAAAAAATGTTTGGCTCATAATTATATTTTTAGACGGCTGAAATATAATCAAAATTTAATGTACTTCCCCCCAACCCTCAAGGGGTTGCCACCTATAGTCTGTATATATTGTAAGCAGCTTAGAAAATACTCGTAAGCCAAATGAAGAATCAGGTATAATCTCAACTCGAGATTTTATTTGGAAAATTAAATCTAAAAGAATAAAAGTATAATTTTACTTTAAATTAATTTAAACGAATATAAATAAGAGGAGAAAGATTCAAGACTTAGCAACAGGAGAAATCAAAAACCTCTTCCGACTTAGCACATATATACGAAGAAGAGGATATATATATATATATGTGTGTGTGTGTGTGTAAACAAATTAAAGCCATACCACTTGGTGATCCTGCTAATAATAGTATGGCTAATATATATATGTACACTATCCTTTTACAGTTGAAAATATTTATACTTTATTTAGATGCATTGATGATCTAATAGTCTTAGATAATAATATTTCAGAATAAATTTAATCCAGAATTTAAGTCTGATTTATCTATTTATTCACTGAAGTGTGATGGTTGGATCGTAATACCGATACAAATACAACACACACTTTCCCACTCCAAAGTGTGGAGCAGTATTAACAACATTATATTCATTTTTGCTCATATTTTTTCCTTCTCAGTTACTTTGCTGTGATTTTAAGGTTATTTGCTTTTTATATTGTTTATGATTTTAATTTATATTTTTGTCTGTTTTGAATCAACATTTTGTATTTAACTAAACATTTGGCTTATAATTATTAGAATTTCTTAACTTATGATAGTATTTTCAATTTGATTTTTGGTTATTTTTTAACTTACTGGATTTTAATTTTAGTTCTGTGACATTTTAGTTTTTTTGTTCTAAATAAATATTTAAGAGGATTTAGTGATTATAATCTGTTTTTTATGCATAACTGTTATTCAAAAAATTATATATAATATATTTCATTGAATCTACCGTATTTTACTGCATTGCATATTTTATTATACTGTATTATATATAATATTTATTATATTGGAAAACAAAATTTTATAAAATACAGATTGTAATCACTAAAACCATTAAAAATGTATTTGAAACAAAAAAACTAAAATACCACGCAAGCGCGAGCGCACACACACACACACATATATATATATGAGGTGTAGCTATTAAATAACGAGACTCATACTGTAAAACATTTTATTTTGATGTCAAACATATTTACTTATTATCGCCTTCAATATACACCACTCTTCTATTCCTACAACACTTCATGCGACACTTCCATTTTTTCAAATAGAGCTAGAAGTCTTACGTTAGCTCCTTCAGGACACTTGCCACTTTCTCTTTCACTGCTTCATCGGACTCAAATCTTATTCCTTTTAATGCAGAATTCACCTTAAGAAACAGATAAAAGTCTCATGGTTGAAGATCCGGTGAATAAGTAGGATGGTCTTTCACTGGAATGCTACACTGAGCTAGAAACTTCATGAAAGACAATGTGCAATGAACCGGCGCATTATCTTGGTAGAAAAAATTTGCCGCAAAGATTCTTTGTCAATTTCTACAGTCTCAGCAATCGCACGAATAGTTAAACGATGGTCAGATCCAACCAGATTACCGATTTTTTCGTTACTGTCATCAGTTTTTGACGTCGAAGGGCGACCGGGCGTGAAACATCTTCAACGTCTTCTGAGTCAACTTGAAAATGCTTAACCCACTCAAAAGCACGTGCATACGATGAACATTCATTGTCATATACTTCTTTTAACAAATCATAAGTTTCCGTAGTGGTTCCAAATTTCACGAGAATTTTCACAACAATTCGTTGCTCAATTTTTCCTGCGAATAAAAAAAAACAACTCTAGCGTGAATGAAAGCTACGGGTATACGGATTCGTTTGCAGAAACGAGAGGCACTGCATCGAAAGAGAAGGTTTCACGCTAAACATCCTGACTGTCTGGCCCTTGGTTTGGCGTATGGGTGATACTTCTGTAGTAGCGTCCGTTTCGCTATTTAATAGCTACACTTCGTATATATATATATGGTATTTATTTTTTGCTCTAATTAAATTTTTAAAATGATTTACCGATGATTATAACTTGTATTTTATATGAATTTTGTTTACAAATAAATTATGTTATATATATGTGTGTATGTGTGTGTATCTCTCTCTTTCTCTCTCTCTCTCTCTCTCTCTCTCTCTCTCTATATATATATATATATATATATATATATATATATATATATAGCTTACTTCTGGAAGACGTCCGGAAATTATCTCTAACTTACTGTCGACAACCATCAACCATACAGGCGCTATCTTCGAAAAGCTGTGTTACCATCTAAAGAGAAGATCCTCCAAAAAGTAACCGATAGAAATTATAATCAGCCTATAGGAAAATACGTACTCCGTTTTAAATAAATGGTCAAATCCAACCTTTTGAATTTATAGTATTACCAAATTGTAGTCATGACTTATTCTTGGTTGGGATTTAAAGGAGGCATCACAAGCTGAAATAGACTGCTAGAGATCTGAACTGACATTGGAAGGCATTGTAAATAAAACTCCAAATCCTCAAAACTAAGCTTTACACGCTATAGACGATTCCACTGTACCTATTCATTCTGTTGTCGAAACTCCTGTTGCCATTTGCAGTGGAAATCAAAATATCGAAATGATAGTGCAAGGAAATAGAATGTTGTCCTTAAAAAAGGATATTATACCAGCTACCATAATTACATTTTGTACAAAATGCAAAGGTGAATTATGCGTTACAAATGCACTGTAATAGAAAAACCTCAAACCCCATTTTAAACCTTTGAATTTACAAAATTTCGGAAACCCTCTTTTCTTCCTCTATGATATAAAAATATTCGGCTCACTTTAATGCTCTTTTTCTGTGGACACTTGATGCGTGAAGCTCGCAACCTCACGCTTGTACTTTCATTATGACTTGGAAAATATCAATTTGTAAAATTCTCCAAATTCATCGAAAAGAACATTAATATTAATTACTATTAACTACTACAGCTTTCTTCAAATCATCCCAACAATAATATTGCTAAGTTGTTACATAAGTTCTGAATTTTTTTCATTGTGCAGAATTCGATTTGAAAATTCATGATTCGTAATTATGTTTTTAAATTTGGAAATTGGATTTCATTTTTTTTTAAGAATTGTATTGATTTCATTATTAGTTATAATTATTAAGATTTTTAGTTTTGAATAATGTTTTGAAATATTTGTTACTAAATAAAATTTTGTAGTTTTAATTTTTTTTCTTAAATGTAATACTTTTATTGATATAAATGCGAAGAAGTAAGGAGATAAAAAGGACCGAAAAAGATACTAAATTCCCCACAAAAATTAAACAAAATAAACCAATGCAATAAATTTCATTTAATACAAACAATGCTGTGAATGTGATTTCATGAATGAAATATTTTAATGATAAATGCCAGGAATTTAATTTAAATTACCCATGAAAATTTACTAATAACTCTACTTATAAAATTATGCCTTAACTGGAAAAAATTAAAAATTCAATGGAAAAGAAATTACTCAATACTTCCACTAAAAATAGGAAATAATCAAACAATTAAGATTCTTCCCAAACTCATGCTATAAGAATTGATAACATACATAAGAATTGATAATAAAACAATCAAGATTCTTCCCAAATTCATGCTATAAGAATTGGTAACATACATAAGAATTGATAATCAAACAACTAAGATTCTTTCCAAATTCATGCTATAAGAATTGGTAACATACATAAGAATTGACAATCAAACAATTAAGATTCTTCCCAAATTCATGCTATAAAAATTGATAAATTCCGAAAATTACATTTCATAATAATCCAACCTAATAATCCAACAGAATAGCTAATAATCACTGCCAAATTACTGAAAATTCGAACAATGAAAATACTATATTTGAAATTCCTTTCAATACTGGACACCAAACATTACATACTCCTATCGAAGAATATGAAAAAGGGCAACCTAACAATTTTAGGCCACATAGCTTGGCACAAGTCCCCTTTTCGAAACAAGCTCTAAAACCCTCTATGAGACAATTCTTTTAAATAAATTGCTACACTTAATCCTTGTAGATATTATGATAACCACGGTATTAAACTATCTGTACCAGGACGCAAACTTGCCGGCTTAGGCTCAATCCATCTTCAATACTTTTCCACCTAATGTTCACACTTGAGAGGAGGAAACCAGAATTGACGATTACTGAAAGTTTCCGGATACAGTGAAGATAAAATCCTTACTATGTTTCTTGAAAGCGGATGGACAATTTCTATTACACCACACCGTTTTATGTTGAAACATCACATAAAAATGAAAAATGACCGATGCATTAATTGTACAGCAAAGTTGGAGTACAATTAAACGAACAGTATGAAAAGAATCGAAAACTGAGAATAATCTTATTGCTCACTCTTTGATTTTAGGGTTCTTAGGATATTATTCCTGAATTGGTTTCCAGAATTTAGTAGTTAAATCACCGATTTGGTTTCAGGGAAAATTCACAAAATCGTGTCATATTTTTTACATAAGCGAAGTGTTATGTAGGGAAATTTTGTAATATCTAACTGGCAACACTGAAAAAAGGCTCTTTCAAATTTCCTTTCTTATATATTGCTCCCAAAGGTTGTGGGTCTATCCACCCTTGTTTTAGCTTACTTTTACTGCAGTAAAAATAAATCAAAATGTAAAAAATGCACACACAAATATACAATGTAAGCAAAAATATCCTTTATATATAAATTAATGAAAAAGTGTAAACTCTTTTTATTCTCAGATATCTGAGGTTCAGAATTTTCTATCTAAGCGTGTTACTGGAGATAGATGCGAGTTGAAAGAAATTATGATTTAAATTTTTCAAAAGACAAATATGATGTAGATCATCTCAGAGTTGAACTCATGCAATTATACACAAATCTAACTCACTAGGTAATTTGAAACCTTATTGTGTTGAAGAAAATTGAAGAAAAAGAAATTAAGAATCAAGCTCAAAAATTATTGCAAGTTGAATTAGTAAAAAAAAAAAAACAATTGTCCTTATTCAGCTCCTGTAAATTTAGCCTTTAAATATAAATTTAAATTCTAATCCAATTAGTTTTTAATACAAACTTATTTTTTCTAAATTGAAATAAATGTATTCGCGTAAATTTTATTAGTTTTGAGTAAAAAATTATTTTGCATAAAAATATAAGAAACGTAACTTTTTTTCTGTTTTAATAATTATTAAATAAATACTTATGTAAACCGGTTAAAACAGTAAAAGGCAACATTATATTGTTATTATGGGGAACACACTTGTGATAAAATAGAAACAATTGATTATACTAAAAAAGTGTTTTCACTCTAGTTGCACAGACTTCAAGAATTATTAGCCTGTGTTGCTCAGGGAATTACATATTTTGCATTGAGGGTCACATTTTGATTCCGAAATATTCTGAAATTGCAAAACGACACCGCGTTATAAATTAAATTAGTAGTATTTTTTTACTTTGTAAATATGAGTAAACTCTACTTTTCCAATATAACGATTTTATAATTGTGCTGCACAGAAAATATAATACATTAAATTGAACATAATGATTATATTGCGACTAAAGTTTCTTCATATTCATGTAATTAAATTTTGAAGATCCCTACATTTTGCTTCGGTACCTCTTTTTCGGTTGCCATAGACAGTTTAGAAATCCGCTGGACTAGTCTATGCACATATTTCAGAAAATTAAATGATCTCTGTTAAATCGGATTCCAAACCAATATTTCTCATAGACAGTTTATTAGACATAATATTTGAAGTAAAAGGTTTCTCCTGTTTAGAATTAGCTTCAGGATATTAGAATGTACCCATTCAACCCAATGATACTAAAAATCTTGCTTTTTGAACTACCTTTAGCTTATATGGATAGCGTAGACTACCACATTTAGCAATAAAGTATCTCCTACATTTTTCAATAGGTTAATTCGAATTATATTTACTAAGTATTAAATTCTTTGCTGGTATTTATTTCCATTATATCATTGTATGCCTTTCATCATAAAAAAAGAATATTGGAACCACCATAAAATGTTATCTGATATTCGTCAAAAAAATATTAAACTGAAATTTTGCAAATGTGTTTTTGCCCAAGTTGAAAGTAACCTTTTAGGTTATGAAGCCAAACAAAATAAAGTTACTGCTAACAACACTAATATTGAAAATATTAAAAACATTTAAATAATCAAATAATATAAATAACTTCAAGGTTTCTTGTATTCAATAAATGCGTACAAATAGTTCATTCCTTACAATGTTAAACTTAGATAAGGTTTAAATAAATTGTTGAAAAAAGATGCGAAATTTAGATGCACTGGTGAAGAAAGATGCGAATTGCACTGATGAAACATCATAATGCATTTAAAATTTAAAACAACTTTTAAGCCTAGCTTGCTTTTATACAATCCTGATGCAACAGGCTGTGTTTTTGTTGATGCATCATAAAAAGATATCGGAACCTCAAGCGTTATATACCCGGGCATATTATTCTTTGACTTTGAGAGACTTTGTAAAAAAGTTTTCATTAATAGAACTAGATTACCTTGCAATAATATATGCTTTAGATAAAATATTTTACAACCTTCACAGTCAAAGAAATGTCATTCATTCTGATCATGCGGCTCTTGATTGGCTCAAAAATATTAAAAACTTAAGAGGATTATTATGTGGCAGGTCACTTTGGAATATGTGTGAAATTAAATATTTAAAAAGATTTACTAACATTGAAGGACACTTTTTATCCAGGCATCCGATCTCTCATCATCTACAACATTCTATTCATTTGCTTGACATTAATGAAATCATAATCCAAGAAAAAAATGATAATTTATATGGACCTAAATACCATGTAGTCGAATACGTTATAGTTATTTAAAATGTATAAAATAGATGTATAGCTTTTATTAAGATTGAAATTATTAATCACGTTCATGAACAATTTTGGGCACTCTGGTGTTCAAAAAATGTTAAATTTAATTACTGCACAATCTATTGGTCTAATACTATATCTAATACTACTGAATCTGTGTTAAACATATGGTATGTGAAATTAATTTTTAAGAAAACAAAGAAGATTTGGATGGCTGCGACAAGTCCCTTTTACAAGTAAACCATTTGAATGTATATCTGTTGAAATCGTTGGAGGTTTTAAATACTATAATTCCATAAAAATTTTTGCATATTATAAATAATCCTGCAATGAAACAAGTGGTCTTTCCCTTCAAAAAATGAAAGTATTGGAATTTTTTAAATATCCCTAAACAAGAGTTCCTTAATAAAATACTTAATAATAATTTAACTAATAGAAATACTTCAGTTATTTCTTCTAAATAAAAAAAAAATAATCTTCGAAGCTATAGCATCACACATTCATTAAAATAAGATTAAAGATAAAGTTGAACGTGATGTCTGACATGTAAAGTAAATTCCTATTAAACTAAAATTAGATCGACAAAGTTATTAGACTAAGTAATTAATGAAAATAATTTTAATCCATATTAACTCCTTTTATACCTAAATATTTACCAGCATACTTGTAGTCTATCTCTAACCATTGAAATCACCTCTAGATTAGAATAAATATTTCGATCTGTTGACGAAGCAGGAAAATTAGGTTCACAATGAGCAAAAAAAAAAAAAAAAAA